>JARBWK010001481.1:0-18940 GCA_030556195.1 Anolis apletophallus | reverse complement strand
CTTCAGCACTCCCAGTAGCTGCTCAACCTTGAGGGGGCAGTCCAAGCCAGCATTGTGCTCCCTCTGCCACTGATGGCTTGGCACTGCCCTCAAGGCTGGAGAAGCTGTGGGAGAGCTGAAGCCAGGGTGAAGGGTGGGGCATGGCAGCCTGGCTCAGCCCCCCCTTCCCCGGCTTCGCACTCCCAGCAGCTGCTCCAGCCTTAAGGGGGCAGTGCCAAGCCAGCATTGTGCTCCCTCTGCCACTGATGGCTTGGCACTGCCCCCTCAAGGCTGGAGAAGCTGTGGGAGAGCTGAAGCCAGGGTGAAGGGGTGGGGCATAGCAGCCTGGCTCCGCCCCCTCCCCGGGCTTCAGCACTCCCAGCAGCTGCTCCAACTTTGAGGGGACAGTGCCAAGCCAGCATTGTGCTCCCTCTGCCACTGATGGCTTGGCACTGCCCCCTCAAGGCTGAGAAGCTGTGGCAGAGCTGAGCTAGGGGTGAAGGGGTGAGGCATAGCAGCCTGGCTCCGCCCCTGCCCCGGCTTCAGCACTTCCAGCAGCTGCTCAACCTTGAGGGGGCAGTGCCAAGCCAGCATTGTGCTCCCTCTGCCACTGATGGCTTGGCACTGCCCCCTCAAGGCTGGAAAAGCTGTGGGAGAGCTGAAGCCAGGTGAAGGGTGGGGCATAGCAGCCTGGCTCCGCCCCTCCCGGGCTTCAGCACTCCCAGCAGCTGCTCCAGCCTTGAGGGCAGTGCCAAAGCCAGCACTGTGCTCCCTCTGCCACTGATGGCTTGGCACTGCCCTCGAGGCTGGAGAGCTGTGGGAGAGCTGAAGCCAGGGTGAAGGGGTGGGGCATGGCAGCTTGGCTCCACCCCTCCCCTTCCCCCGGCTTCGGCACTCCAGCAGCTGCTCCAGCCTTGAGGGCAGTGCCAAGCCAGCATTGTACTGGCTCTGCCACCGATGGCTTGGCACTGCCCCCTCGAGGCTGGAGAAGCTGTGGGAGAGCTGAAGCTAGGGGTGAAGGGGTGGGGCATAGCAGCCTGGCTCCGCCCCCTCCCCCCGGCTTCAGCACTCCCAGCAGCTCCTCCACCTTTGAGGGGACAGTGCCAAGCCAGCATTGTGCTCCCTCTGCCACTGATGGCTTGGCACTGCCCCCTCAAGGCTGGAGAAGCTGTGGGAGAGCTGAAGCTAGTGGTGAAGGGGTGGGGCATAGCAGCCTGGTTCCGCCCCCTCCCCTTCCCCTGGCTTCAGTTCTCCCAGCAGCTGCTCCAACCTTGAGGGGGCAGTGCCAAGCCAGCATTGTACTGGCTCTGCCACCGATGGCTTGGCACTGCCCCCTCAAGGCTGGAGCAGCTGCTGGGAGAGCTGAAGCTGGGGGGAGGGGCGGGGCATGGCACGGACTGGCTCCACCTCCTCCCCCCAGCTTTTGCACTCCCAGCAGGCCACGATCCCCTAGCCGTTCTTTACTGTGTTAGAGTGTCATTTTGTGTCATTTTGGTTGGCGGCGTGCGCCCGGATTTTTTTTAATGTTAAAAGTGTGCCGCGGCTCAAAAAAGGTCGGGAAACACTGCCTTAGAGCGTTGGGAGTTCTGAGGCTGGCCAATCAGAGTCCTTTATGCAAATATTCCCACAGTGGCAACCAACCGAAACGCTGGCACATATTCCTCCGCAGCTCCCGCTCTCCGCAAACACTGACTTTTATTATATACACTTGCTTGGGGACCCGGCGGTGCCCGGGTTATTTGAGGAAGGCATTGTGTGCCAATCCGGGCCTGGTCTTTCCTTCCCCTTCTTCCTTGGCTTGGTTGGACATTCAAGTGCCACCTCGGAGTTGGTTGAGGTAGGCAGGATTTCCCTGGGTACTGGTTGTGAGGGGTCGGGAGCAGGTGAGGGTTTTGCCCTCCCTTCTGCTCGAGATCCCCGTGTACAACTGGTGGGCCACTGTGTGATACAGAATGCTGGACTAGATGGGCTGAGGTCCGATTCAGCATGGCTCTTCTTATGTTCTGATGTTCCTCGTTGTGACTGTACGCCTCCTCCTCCAAACGATAATCTCTTCCAGGTCTTCAGGATTCAATTAGTCCCCATGAAATCCCTCCTTCTCGTCTTTCCCATCCTTCGTTACTCTCCCCAAGGCCTACCAAGCAAGGGCTTGCATCCTGAGCAGATGGGGTGGCGGCGCTTGAGCATGGAAACTGTTATTCCCATTCGAGGCCTGCCCGGCCTGGCCCACCGACTGTCTCGGGCTTCAAAGTGCAAGGGGTGGGCGGGTGGAGTGTCGGGTCACAACCATCACAGGAGCAGCAGGAGTGGCGCACACCCAGTAGCCCCTGGCAGACCACCTCAGCCCTAGCCTGCCTACCCCGTGGGAGCACGAGGAGGATTTCCTGAGGAGGAGGAGGAGGCAGCAGCTGCGGCCGCCTTCCGAAATCCAATCTGGCTTGAATTAAAAGCAGGCCTTTGGAGAAGAGAGAAGGAGAGAAGGAAAGAAGGAGGGAAATGGGTTTAACCCTGGAAAGGCCAAGGGAGGGGGGTGGCACCCTCCAAAGAGCAAAGCAATGCATGTCAAGAAGATACAATATCACAACCCAGGCCCGGAATAACACCTTTTTGCCCCCTAGGCCACTGTTTCCAACCTTTTTTGAGCACACTTTTTACGTTTGCAAAATCCTGGGGCACACCACCAACCAAAAGGACACAAAATGACACTCTAACACAGTCATACATATAGTTAATATGTTTTAAAATGTATTTATACACTCATTGTGAAACCTGGGCCTGTTTCGACGAACACAACATAGATATCCTGGCAGGAATGGCAGAAACGCTATCCCATACACTTATTTTAGGGGCAGGCCGGTATGCTGCATAAATCACAACATGCTTGATAGCAAAAAATATCAAAGTGTAATGTGACATAACAAATGGCTCTATGTCGAACCAATCTCACTTACAGTGCAATGTGTTAACATATACAATCGAGCACACATTCGTTATATAGCCCTTACAACAAATAATTGGGCATCAAGGCGCAAGTATCCAGTCTGTGTACCCCTGTGCATGATCCGGAGGCAATTCACTCACGGATTGGGGACCGAGTCGTCGGGGGAGCCTTCAGAGTAGGGCGAGCTGGCAACTCCTCGATGGGAAGGCGCCTACGGCAAGAGGTAACGACGCCAGAAGGCCGTTTCGCGTGTTCTACGCTTCCTCAGGGCGCTGGTTTCTTTTAGCCGCTCCTCCCCGGAATAATGGTCATCAACTCTAGACTCGAGGTCTGAACGGAAGGTAGCTGGGTATGGAATGGCATAGAGTAAACATAATGCTACAAGGCTAGGAAGTGTATAAATCCCAGTTACACAACAAAGTGGCAAAATAAACAAGTTACAGTCTTCATCAGTACATACCGCGTTAGCGCTTTTTTTTTTACAATTCGCTCGTGCAAATGTCCTCCCGGGCTGGAATCAGCACCGGGTGGAGGGGTTAAGCGGTTTAAGTAGCTTACAGTTAAAGCGGCACAGGTTTGCTACAAGAGTAAAGTTTGGACCGATAACATTTCATTCAAACCGAACGGGGACTCACATGATAATAATAAAATCCATTTTCTTTCTACAGTTAGTAGTACCTTCTGCTTATCGCGGTGGGGGGAGTGTACCTTTTCCAGCCCTATTACTCTCAATGTCTGGTGGTCTACTTTCATTTGAGCACAATTTTGATAAAATTCTGAGTCTGTAGATCCACATCTTATCCTCGACAGATGCTCCATAATCCGGACTTTCAGGCTTCTAGAGGTCATCCCTGTGTAATATCTGTTACATCCACAGCTGCATAAGATGGCATAAATGACCCCTGTAGAGGTGCAGATTATTTCATCTCTAAGGTGGAGTGTTCTGCCTGTTCTTCTATTTTGGATGGTGTTCCCTGTTATGAGTAAGGGGCAAATCGGGCAGCCCCCGCATTTTTTAGTCCCTGGGTGGGTCACCTGCGTTCTAGGTGTAACTACATGGTTGCTGTGTATAAGGTATTCTCTCTGGTTCTTAGTACGTTTATATGCAATACACGGGGGGGGGGGGGTCTCCAGCCCTGGTATGGGTGATACTAGTGGCCAGAATTTGCTCACTATGCTTTGTATCTGTCTAGAATGCGGTGTTAAAGTGAGCGGCCATACTAGTTTAGGTGTGGTGTTGTTGTTTTCTTTGTGAAGCAGTCTACTTCTGGGTATAGAGTCTGCTTTGCGTTTAGCTTGCTGTATAACTTGTCCTGGATACCCTCTATGTCTCAGGTTTTGGGCAAGGGATAAGGCATCTCGTTCATAGTGCCCGTCAAAGGACGAATTCCTTTTTAGCAGGAGCATCTGTGAGTAAGGTAGGCTTCTTTTTAATGATGGTGCATGGAAGCTATCATAGTGAAGTAAGGAGTTCCTATCGGTCGGTTTTTTGAAGTTCTGCACTTTAAGGTATCCCTCATGTAAAAATACATTTAGGTCAAGGAAATTAACTGCGGTTTTGCTCATGGTGAAGGAAAACTTAATATTCTCGTGCCAGGTATTCATCCAGGCTTTGAACATGTCTACTTGTACTGATTTGTCCAGAATTACAAAGATGTCGTCTATGAATCTATGATAACTAAGAATATACTTAGCCATCGGATTAGTGGGACTAGGAGTGAGGTGTCGGGTTTCTAGATTATCCATGAATAAGTTGGCGATACTCGGCGCTGTGGCTGCGCCCATACTGACCCCGGACCGTTGTAAATAGAAGTTATTTTCAAAAGAAAAATAATTATAATCTGTGGTACAATCGTACAGTTCTAACAAAAAATGCGAGGGAGGGTGCATAGGTTGGGGCCTCCTGTCGAGGATGTCTTCCAACACTGATCTAGATTCCTCAGTGGGAATGTTAGTATACAAAGATTCGACATCAATAGTAACCAACCAGTCTCCCCTTGAAATATGTCTATTTTCTATAGTATTAATGAAATGTGTGCTATCTTTTATGTAAGATTTAGTTTTGGCTACATACGGTTGAAGCCAGGAGTCCAGATATTTACAGATAGGTTCCAATAAACTGTTGTTGGCCGAAATAATTGGTCGGCCTTTCGGAGGCCTGTGTGATTTATGAATTTTTGGATTATGATAGAATAACGGGGGGCGGGGTGTCTCATTGTACAGAAATTTGGCTAACTTTTGATCGATGTATCCTAATGTTTCTGCATGATGGATAATGTCGCGAATGATGCGGGAGTATCTCTTCGTGGGGTCTTGTGGCAAGGGTTCATAAACCCGTGTGTTGTTTAGTTGGGAATATGCTTCAGTAATATAATCTAATTTATTGAGTACCACCGTGGCCCCACCTTTATCCGCCTTCCGGAATATTATATCCGGATGGCTGCCTAGTCGTTCCAAAATAAGCCTTTCATTTTTACTCAAATTGGAGTTCTGGTTATCATTATTGTGGTTGATTTCAGATATCTCTTGTGTAACTATTTGTTCAAATGTTCTCACATTGTGGGAAATGGATGGAGGAGTGAACGAACTTTTAATAACTGCCACTTTGTTGTGTAACTGGGATTTATACACTTCCTAGCCTTGTAGCATTATGTTTACTCTATGCCATTCCATACCCAGCTACCTTCCGTTCAGACCTCGAGTCTAGAGTTGATGACCATTATTCCGGGGAGGAGCGGCTAAAAGAAACCAGCGCCCTGAGGAAGCGTAGAACACGCGAAACGGCCTTCTGGCATCGTTACCTCTTGCCGTAAGCGCCTGCCCATCGAGCAGTTGCCAGCTCGCCCTACTCTGAAGGCTCCGCCGACGACTCGGTCCCCAATCCGTGAGTGAATTGCCTCCGGATCACCCACAGGGGTACACAGACTGGATGCTTGCGCCTTGATGCCCAATTATTTGTTGTAAGGGCTATATAACGAATGTGTGCTCGATTGTATATGTTAACACATTGCACTGTAAGTGAGATTGGTTCGACATAGAGCCATTTGTTACGTGACATTACACTGATATTTTTTGCTATCAAGCGTGTTGTGATTTATGCAGCATACCGGCCTGCCCCTAAAATAAGTGTATGGGATAGTGTTGTGTAATAGTAAGTGTTTGAGAGACATATTGTATGTGTATAGGAATGGCAGAAAGACACAAACTTCCCACACAGAACTCCCATAACCAAGAGAAAATGCTATAATAGTTTGGTGGGCATTGACCTTGAGTTTTGGAGTTGTAGTTCACCTATATCCAGAGAGCACTGTGGACTCAAACAATGTTGGATCAGGACCAAACTTGGCATGAATACTCAATATGCCCAAATGTGAACACAGATGGAGTTTGGGGAAAATAGACCTTGACATTTGGGAGTTACAGTTTCGAGGGGGGGGGCTCGAAAGACCAGCAGTCTCCCTCTCACTTAGGTTGCCCCCTCCCTCCCCGCCAGGCTTGAATTGCGGTCATGGGGAGCAGGAGCCTCACTCACCACCTGTGCGGCTCCTCGGGGGTCAGCGGGGCGGCCCAGGTGGGCATCTCGAGGCTGGTGAAGCAGGCAGGAAGGAAGGCGGCGGCGGGCAGTGAGCCAGAGGGAGGCCGAGAGCGGTTTCGCGCGCACCGGGGAGGAGGGAGGGGCGGGGCCGGTGCTGGACTGAAGCATCTGGCATTAAGCCCGGGGGTGGGAGGCAAGAGGAGATCTCTACTTGGGGAAAGGGAGGAGGGTCTTCCCAATGCATGGAGAGGGAGAGACCAAATAGACAATGGATTGGGGAGGGGGGGTGTTTGTAATTTTGTGCCTTTATTGAGGTAGGTTTCTTAGGGTTTTTATACTTCAACACACCTCCTTCCTGGAGGTTCCAATTTCCCACGGCACACCTGATGATCGCTCACGGCACACTAGTGTGCCCCGGCACACTGGTTGGGAAACACTGGTCTAGGCCACACGTTGGAATTACGCCCCCTTTAAGCCAACCTTTACCCAGGGGCGGTCTAAGATAATTTTAAGTGGTAAGCAAGCACTATTTTTGCACCCCCCAAAAACATTATTTTGGTGCCCCCCCCCCGTCCGCCGACTCCTTCCACTCGGCTCCCTTGGCAGGCGGCGGCGGCTCCCTCTTCTCCGCCGCCCCTCTCGCCTTCCCTGACTTACCGGCCTTGTCCTTTGGCGGCGGCCATAAGCCAGGCGAAGAACAGCCCCAGCTGGGAGGCCAGGAAGCACAGCAGCGCGAAGGCGGAAGAGCGGGTAGGAGAAGTAGAAGCAGCGTCCGACATCGTTTCTGGGCATGCACTGAGGTTTTCGCACATGCGCATGCGCGAAAACCTCTACGCATGCCCAGAAGCTCCTGCAGGCAGCAGCGAGGTTTGCTATGGCGGTGCCCATCCCTGCTGCTGCCTGAAGAAGCTTCTGGGCATACGCGGAGATTTTCGCGCATGCCCAGAAGCTCCGGAGCTGAAGTTCAGGGAGGTTTGCTATGGTGGCGTGGGCGGCGCGGGCGACGCCCATCCAAGATGGCGCCCCACGCAACCGCATAGTTTGCTTACATGGTGAGACCGCCCCTGCCTTTACCACACCCCCCCCCCCACATCACTCAGACCCACACTAAAAATAAATCATATCATACAACTTACCTCAAATTCACTCAGGTAGCCCAATACATCTCAGTTGATCAGTAATATCCAAATAAATCAAAAACAACCCGCGCCAATCAGCGCAGGTGTATCCGCGGGGCTCGCGGGGCGCCTGGGCCGGACCCACCTGCAGCAGCGCCGTGCTCGGGCCTATTTTTAAAAATGCCATCCCAATGCAGTGGCAGGGAGTTCCAAAGTCACGCTTTCTGCCCAAAGCGGGACTCGAACTCAGGACGCTAAGACAGAAGAACCGCCCCCAAAGAGGAGTCAAGGGAAGCGGGAGCCAATCACAGAAGCGCTTTCCCAAGGGCGGGAATTCAAATGGGAGAGTGACACCCGGCAGGGCCAATGAGGGAACGAGATGGCACCGAGGGGGCGGGGCCACCTAAGGCAAGCGATGTGGGCTCCCTGAGAGAGCGACTCCATCTCCGGTGGGGCCTTCCCTGTCCCCATCACGCGGCGCCCCGGCGCTTACCTGCTCGAATTGTGGCCTGCCCAACTGTAAGGGCGGACCCTCCTCGGCGCTCTCCGCCATCCCCGCGAGTCCACTTGCTCTCTCTCTGGCATCCGGCCATGCCCCATGGCTCCGCCCTTGCTGCCCCGCATTGGCCTGGCCCCACCACAGCCCCCACGGGGCATGCCGGGAGGCGTAGGCTTTCTCCTGTGGGAAGGGAGGCAGAAGCGGAGAGAGGTGCACGACGGGAAGTGTAGTCTTCAGGACAGGGCACGCTCTCATAGACATCTATGGGTGAGGCCGAGGGAGGGTGGGAAAAACGTGTTGCATTTTTATTTGTTTCAACATATATTTTTTGGTCCGTGATCTGCGCCCCCAACCCCCTTGGCTTGCGCCCTTAGGCCATGGCCTAGGTTGGCCTTATGGGTAATCTGGGCCTGTCACAACCTAGCAGTTCGAGAACATGCAAGTGTGAGTAGATCAATAGGGACCACTCCAGCGGGAAGCTGGTGGCACTCCATGCAGTCATGCCGGCCGCATGACCTTTGAGGTGTCTACGGACAATGTCGGCTCTTCAGCTTAGAAATAGAGATGAGCACCAGAGTCCCAGAGTCGGACACAACTGGATTTCATGTCAGGGGAAAATCATTATTTTTAACCTTCCAGTATCACATTGTTGGCTGTTCCTATGAACGAATGGGTTTCATCCAACACATTGCGTTTTTCTTCCTCCCTCCCTCCCTCCCTCCCTCCCTTTCTTCCCGCTTTCCTTCCTTCCTTCAATCCTTCCTTCCTTGTGTTCTGTGTGCCATGTGTTACCTCCTCCTCTCCTGCTTTCCCTTCCTTCCTTCCTTCTTTCTTTCTTTCCTTCCGTGTGTTGTGTGTGTCATGTTTCCTCCCCTCCCCTCCTTCCTTCCTTCCTTGTGTTATGTGTGCTATGTGTTTCCTCCTCCTTTCCTCCCCTCCCCTTCCTTCTTTCCGTTGTGTGTGCCTTGTGTTACCACCGCCTCCTCTCCTTCTTTCCTTCCTTCCTTCCCTCCATCCTTCCTTTGTTCTCTGTGTTGTGTGTGCCATGTGTTACTTTCTCCTCGCATTCCTTCCTTCCTTCCTTCCTTCCTTCCCCCTCTCCCTCTTTCTCCTTCCTTCCTTCCTTCCTTCCTTCCTTCTTTCTTTCCTTCTGTGTGTTGTGTGTGTCATGTGTTTCCTCCTCTCCTTCCTTCCTTCCCTCTCTCCCTCCTTCCTTGTGCTGTGTGCCATGTGTTACCGCTTCCTCCTCTCCTCTCCTGCTTTCCGTTGTGTGTGCCTTGTGTTACCACCGCCTCCTCTCCTTCTTTCCTTCCTTCCTTCCCTCCATCCTTCCTTTGTTCTCTGTGTTGTGTGTGCCATGTGTTACTTTCTCCTCGCCTTCCTTCCTTCCTTCCTTCCTTCCTTCCTTCCTTCCTTCCGTCCTTCCTTCCTTCCTTCCTTCCTTCCTTCCTTCCTTCCTTCCTTCTTTCTTTCTTTCTTTCTTTCTGTGTGTTGTGTGTGTCATGTGTTTCCTCCTCTCCTTCCTTCCTTCCCTCTCTCCCTCCTTCCTTGTGCTGTGTGTCATGTGTTACCGCTTCCTCCTCTCCTCTCCTTCTTTCCATTGTGTGTGCCTTGTGTTACCACCGCCTCCTCTCCTCTCCTTTCCTCCTTTGTTCTCTGTGTTGTGTGTGTCATGTGTTATCTTCTCCTTCCTTCCTTCCTTCCTTCCTTCCTTCCTTCTTTCTTTCTTTCCTTCTGTGTGTTGTGTGTGTCATGTGTTTCCTCCTCTCCTTCCTTCCTTCCCTCTCTCCCTCCTTCCTTGTGCTGTGTGCCATGTGTTACCGCTTCCTCCTCTCCTCTCCTTCTTTCCGTTGTGTGTGCCTTGTGTTACCACCGCCTCCTCTCCTTCTTTCCTTCCTTCCTTCCCTCCATCCTTCCTTTGTTCTCTATGTTGTGTGTGCCATGTGTTACTTTCTCCTCTCCTTCTTTCCTTCCTTCCTTCCCTCCATCCTTCCTTTGTTCTCTGTGTTGTGTGTGCCATATGTTACTTTCTCCTCACCTTCCTTCCTTCCTTCCTTCCTTCCTTCCTTCCTTCCTTCCTTCCTTCCTTCTTTCTTTCTTTCTTTCCTTCCTTCTGTGTATTGTGCGTGTCATGTGTTTCCTCCTCTCCTTCCTTCCTTCCCTCTCTCCCTCCTTCCTTGTGCTGTGTGCCATGTGTTACCGCTTCCTCCTCTCCTCTCCCTCCTTCCTTGTGCTGTGTGCCTTGTGTTACCACCGCCTCCTCTCCTTTCCTTTCCTCCTTTGTTCTCTGTGTTGTGTGTGCCATATGTTATCTTCTCCTTCCTTCCTTCCTTCCTTCCTTCCTTCCTTCCTTCCTTCCTTCCTTCCTTCCTTCCTTCCTTCCTTCCGTGTGTTGTGTGTGTCATGTTTCTTCCCCTCCTTCCTTCCTTCCTTCCTTCCTTCCTTCCTTCCTTCCTTCCTTCCTTCCTTCCTTCCTTCCTGTGTTATGTGTGCCATGTGTTTCCTCCTCCTTTCCTTCCCTCCCCTTCCTTCTTTCCGTTGTGTGTGCCTTGTGTTACCACTGGTTCCTCTCCTTCTTTCCTTCCTTCCTTCCCTCCATCCTTCCTTTGTTCTCTATGTTGTGTGTGCCATGTGTTACTTTCTCCTCGCCTTCCTTCCTTCCTTCCTTCCTTCTTTCTTTCTTTCTTTCTTTCTTTCTTTCTTTCTTTCTTTCTGTGTGTTGTGTGTCATGTGTTTCCTCCTCTCCTTCCTTCCTTCCTTCCCTCTCTCCCTCCTTCCTTGTGCTGTGTGCCATGTGTTACCGCTTCCTCCTCTCCTCTCCTTCTTTCCATGGTGTGTGCCTTGTGTTACCACCGCCTCCTCTCCTCTCCTTTCCTCCTTTGTTCTCTGTGTTGTGTGTGCCATGTGTTATCTTCTCCTTCCTTCCTTCCTTCCTTCCTTCCTTCCTTCCTTCCTTCCTTCCGTGTGTTGTGTGTGTCATGTGTTTCCTCCTTTCCTCTCCCCTCCTCTCCTTCCTTCCCGCTCTCCCTCCTTCCCGCTCTCCCTCCTTCCTTGTGCTATGTGTGCCATGTGTTACCACTCCTCTCCTCTCCGCTCCTCTCCTCTCCTCTCCGCTCCTCTCCTCTCCTCTCCTCTCCGCTCCTCTCCTCTCCGCTCCTTCCTTCCTTCCTTCCTTCCTTCCTTCCTTCCTTCCTTCCTTAAAATAATCCGCTTCCTCCCGGGTTTCTATCCCCACAGCCTCCAACAATCCCGGGCTTTCTCTCGAACGGATAGCATCCAGGCATCCCCCAGCCCCTTATTATTACCAGAGGGGTTGGCAGGTCCCTCTGGTAGGTTTGGGGGGGGGGGATGGGGGGCTGGGGGAGGGAGAGGGGTGGGGGAACGCCCACTCTTTGAGGCTCCAGGAGCCCAAAGAACCAGGATGGCTGTGCGGACTTTACAGGGTGAGGATTGATCCCCAGGACTCTGGAAGCAATCCCGGGAGTCAATCCCTACAGGGCACACACCCGGAAAGATCCGAACTTTAGCTTAAGGTTTGGGATCTTTCCAGGGGTTTAATTAAAGCAGAGTAAATTGGGAAAACCCCACATTCATTTTTACCGGAGGCATTGTTTGGATGCTTCAGATAAAAGCAAAACGTCCCGTGGCCTGCATTTTGGGCCTGTCTGGGAGGGCCCCCGGTAGGCCGCATTTTGGGCCTGTCCAGAAGGGCCCCCGGTAAGCCGCATTTTGGGCCTGTCCGGAAGGGCCCCCAGTAAGCCGCACTTTGGACCTGTCCGGAAGGGCCCCCAGTAAGCCGCATTTTGGGCCTGTCCGGAAGGGCCCCCAGTAAGCCGCACTTTGGGCCTGTCCGGAAGGGCCCCCAGTAAGCCGCATTTTGGGCCTGTCCAGAAGGGCCCCCGGTAAGCCGCATTTTGGGCCTGTCCAGAAGGGCCCCCGGTAAGCCGCATTTTGGGCCTGTCCGGAAGGGCCCCGGTAAGCCGCATTTTGGGCCTGTCCAGAAGGGCCCCGGTAAGCCGCATTTTTGGGCCTGTCCAGAAGGACCCCGGTAAGCCGCATTTTGGGCCTGTCGGAAGGGCCCCCCAGTAAGCCGCACTTTGGGCCTGTCGGAAGGGCCCCAGTAAAGCCATTTTGGGCCTGTCCAGAAGGGCCCCGGTAAGCCGCATTTTGGGCCTGTCCAAAAGGGCCCCGATAAGCCGCATTTTGGGCCTGTCCGGAAGGGCCCCCGGTAAGCCGCATTTTGGGCCTGTCCAGAAGGGCCCCGGTAAGCCGCATTTTGGGCCTGTCCAGAAGGACCCCGGTAAGCCGCATTTTGGGCCTGTCCAGAAGGGCCCCCGGTAAGCCGCATGACTTCTACATGTCACATTGTGGCCGCAAGACAAAACGAATTTGGACCTGGGGATGGAAATATTCAAATTGCACTCACATTTTGTATGGAAACCATCAGAAAGATGCATTAGTTAACTTAATGCAAGACATACCTGCTTGTCATACAGGTAATCAGTTGGAAAATCTTCCAGAAGGGTACTTATGGATTTGTGGCAGGTGGGCGGGACGATATTTGCCCACTGCATGGAGTGGAATTTGCACCATAGGTACTTTGGGACCCGGAGGGTTGAAAATGTACCCCAGATGTACCAGTTACCAATTTACACATGCATGTTCAAAAGAGATCAACCAACTCAATAGACAAATATGGATACAATATAGACCGAACATATCTCACTGAGACACAAAGGTTCCTGGCAGTCACAACACCAGGTTTGGGAGTGGCATGGGATATAAGACAACTACGTGTGTTATCTTATGAATTGGAACAACTGGCAAATGATACAGCCAAAGGGACAGGTGATTTGCAGATAGAAGTTAATTCCCTGGCTGGAATGGTATTACAACAAAAATTGGCCCTGGATTATTTGTTGACAAAACGAGGGGGCCTATGCGTTTGGCTAAATACCACGTGTTGTCATTATATTAACATGACAGGAGATATTGAGGTGGATATGAGAAGGATTCAGCAAGTTGTTAATCAAGTTCAGAAGTATTATGAAAATTCGGAAGATTTCTGGGGATTCCTGACCAGTTGGTTGCCAGATCTGAAATGGTTAAAGTCCTTAATAATGCTAATTCTTGTGATTTTCTGTTCTGTAACAATCATTCTTTGTTGTTTGCCAATCTTATTGAGATATTGCAGCTTTGCAGCACGACAGACAGTCAAAGCAGCGAAATATGTAAGAAAAAGGGAGAAACGGGACTGGAAAAAAATAATATTGCCACCATTGTTTGTATAAAACCTGAATGCTAAGAATGCTCGAGGTTCTACCCTCCAGCAGCTCATTCTGTAAAGAGGGGGTGGACCCCGTCAGCTGATGTGCCTCAATAAAGACTGGTTTCATTGAACCGCAGTAAAATTGTTGCGTTATCCGTCCCTGTGCTCACCCGAATGCGCCGCCTGGGGAAAAGGTATTGCCTAGGGAGTTTTGGGACTCCAAATTGCCGCTACAGGGCCTGTCCAGAAGAGCCCCCGGTAAGCCGCATTTTGGGCCTGTCCAGAAGGGCCCCCGGTAAGCCGCATTTTGGGCCTGTCCAGAAGGGCCCCCGGTAAGCCGCATTTTGGGCCTGTCCGGAAGGGCCCCCGGTAAGCCGCATTTTGGGCCTGTCCGGAAGGGCCCCCGGTAAGCCGCATTTTGGGCCTGTCCGGAAGGGCCCCCGGTAAGCCGCATTTTGGGCCTGTCCAGAAGGGCCCCCGGGAAGTTCTTCTTACTTAAGCCTTTTGGGGATTCATTCGTAGTTGAGACGTGGCCCAACTAATCAGGCCAGCAGTAGGGCGGCTTGAGGTAATTCGCCATCCGCCCGCTTGCAGTCAAAGGTCAGGCGATGGGTTACAGTAGAGTCCGTGGTAATAAGAGCTGCTGGGGATTGTTGACGTCCCTTCCTTTTCATCCCTTTGCTTCAGAACCGCTTCACATGGCTTTGGTGCTCTTCTCCCCATGTTGGCGTCTTAACAAGCTCTGGTGTCGAGCGGGCGAAAGAGGGGCCGAGAGAAAGAAAGGAATCGCGTCAAGGAGGCGCAAAAAAGCCGGCCACCGTAATGAAAGGTCGCCCAGGCCATTCCAGAGACTTCCCAATTACTGTAGCAGGAGTGTCACTAATGTGAGATAATGATGTCATGTGATCGCTAATGAGGCGGGTTCGACAAATCCCACTCCCTCAAGACTTCTTCCCTCGCCACTCAACCGACAATACCACCTCACCGAAGAATGTGGCTTCTTCCTCAGCTGTGGCTGTTGGAGGACGCTCCTTTAATGATGTCCCTCCTTGTGACGAATGCCAAGACGGTGGAAAGCACGGAGAAAGAAGGGTTCGGGGTCCTCTTTGAGGGGCCAGGTTTTTCAGCACTTCCCACTTCAGGAGCTGCCTCTTGGAGTGATGTCAACAAGACATTGTTTGGTCCTGACCCTGATCTCCTTCCTGGCCTGTTTGGCCAAGTTACAGTGTTCCCTCGCTACTTTGCAGTTCGCTTTTAGCGGACTCGCTGTTTCACGGGTTTTAAAAAATCTTCTATATCTGTATCTATATCTATATCTATCTGTATACCTTTATAAAGCGGAATGTTTTATGTATGTGTGCGGAGGGCGGGAGGGCGGAAAGGCGGATATGTGGCAGCCACTTTCACAGGCCACAGCGACCAGCACGGGTGATGGACCTGCACCAAACTTGGTACACATAACCCCCCAACCCCCTTTACGTCCTGGTGCAGTTCGGGGGACATGACCCACGGATTATGGGATTTGTAGTACTTTCAAACACTTTGGTTCCCACAGACCACTGAGGCCACCACAAAGGACCAATACAGACCACACTTAGCACACACAGCCCCCATGACCCACTCTACGTCCTGGTGCAGTTTGGAGGATGATGGGACTTGAAGTACCTCTACTCACTTCCCAAGTCTGCTGCAACCCTCATCCAATCACTGATCGAGACCAAACTTGGCATACATAACCCCTATGACTGCCTTCACATCCTGGTGAGGATTGGGGAGGACTGACAATGGATGATGGGATTTGTAGTACTTTCACACCCCCTCTGTTCCCACAGACCACTATGGCCCCCAACAAACACTGATAAAGACCACACTTGGCACACAGAGCCCCAGTGACCCACTCTACATAATACTGGTTTGGAGGGGGCCAGAACATGGATGATGGGACTTGCAGTACTCTAATTGGCCAGCACCACCAACATTCCGACACTCTAAACTGCCAGAGGGGGGCTCCCAGCCTCTACATTCTAATGTAGCAGCAAACAACATGATTGGTTGCCATTGAGGGAGTATTTGCATAACGCCTCTAATTGGTCAGCACCACCAACATTCCAACACTCTAAACTGCCAATGGGGGGGGGGGGGGTAAGGAAAAGGCCTGAGGCAGTCAGGCATGGTGGGAGTTTAAGGCCAAAACACTTTGCTGCCCCCAATAATGACAGGACAAGACCAAACTTGGCACACAGAATCCCCAAGACCCTCTCTACATCCTGGTGCAGGTTGAGGGAGGATGGACCATGGATGACGGGATTTGCAGTACTTTTAACTCACTTCTTTAGAGCACTGCGGCCCACACCAATGACGGATCAGGACCACACTTGGCACACAGAGGTCCAATGGCCCACTTTACAACCTGGTGTGGTTTAGGGCAGGATGGGCCACAAATGATGGGATTTGCAGTACATTCACTCGATTCACTTCCCACAGACCAGGCCCAAAATTGACAGTAAGGCTTTACTAACTTGAGTTTCCTGACTAGGCCTCATTTAATGGGATACTGTTTAAGGCCTGAATTGACAGTAAGGTTTCATTAACTTGATTTTCCTGACTAGGCCTCATTTAATGGGATACTGTTTAAGGCTCGAATTGACAGTAAGGCTTCATTAACTTGATTTTCCTGACTAGGCCTCACTTAATGGGATATTGTTTAAGGCTCGAATTGACAGTAAGGCTTCATTAACTTGATTTTCCTGACTAGGCCTCATTTAATGGGATACTGTTTAAGGCTCGAATTGACAGTAAGGCTTCATTAACTGGATTTTCCTGACTAGGCCTCATTTAATGGGATACTGTTTAAGGCTCGAATTGACAGTAAGGCTTCATTAACTTGATTTTCCCGACTAGGCCTCAGTTAATGGGATACTGTTTAAGGCTCGAATTGACAGTAAGGCTTCATTAACTTGATTTTCCTGACTAGGCCTCACTTAATGGGGTACTGTTTAAGACTCGAATTGACAGTAAGGCTTCATTAACTTGATTTTCCCGACTAGGCCTCACTTAATGGGATACTGTTTAAGGCTCGAATTGACAGTAAGGCTTCATTAACTTGATTTTCCCGACTAGGCCTCAGTTAATGGGATACTGTTTAAGGCTCGAATTGACAGTAAGGCTTCATTAACTTGATTTTCCCGACTAGGCCTCAGTTAATGGGACATTGTGTATGGCCTGAATTAATAGTAACGAACCTTGGCACACAGAGCCCCTATGACCCATGCTACTTTCTACTGCAGTTTGGAAGAGGGAGGACCATGGATGATGGGACTTGAAGTACCATCACGGATTATGGGATTTGTAGTACTTCCAAACCCTTCATTCCCCACAGACCACTGCGGCCCTGAACAAACACTGATAAAGACTACACTTGGCACACAGTGCCCCCATGGCCCACACTCCATCCTACTGCAGTTTAGAGGAGGGCGGACCTTGGATGATGGGACTTGAAGTACCTCCACTCACTTCACAAGACCGTTGCCAACCTCATCCAAACACTGATCAAGACCAAACTTGGCACACAGAGCCCCCATGACTCATTCTACATCCTGGTGCAGTATCGAGGAGGATGGACCACGGATGATGGGACTTGAAGTACCTCCACTCACTTCTTGAGACCACTTCAACCCTCCTCCAATGACTGCTCAAGACTACACTTGGCACACATAACCGCTATGACCCCCTTTCTCTCCTGCTGAGGTTTGGGGGAGGACAGACAACAGATTATGAGATTTGTAGTACTTTCACACCCTTTGGTTCCCACAGACGTCTGTGGCCCCCAACAAAGACTGATAAAGACCAAACTTGCCACACAGAGCTCCCATGACCCACTCTACATCCTACTGCAGTTTGGAGGAGGGCAGACCACATATGATGGGACTTGAAGTACCTCCAGTCACTTCCCGAGACCGCTGCATGGGGATGGACCATGGCCGATGGTACTTACAGTACCTTCACTAACTTCCTGAGACCACTGCAAGCCACTTAAGGACCAACCTTGGCACACAATGCCTTTCTCAATTAACCCGGGCACTGCCGGGTCCCCAAGCTAGTGATAAAATAAATGCCCAGACTTTGAACCGGTGCTTGGCCGCTGTGTCGGACTGGGTGAGGGCTAGCAAATTGAAACTTAATCCAGACAAGACAGAGGTCCTCCTGGTCAGTCACAAGGCCGAACAGGGCATAGGGTTACAGCCTGTGTTGGACGGGGTTACACTCCCCCTGAAGACGCAGGTTCGCAGCTTGGGAGTGATCCTGGACTCATCGCTGAGCCTGGAACCCCAGGTCTCAGCGGTGGCCGGGGGAGCTTTTGCACAGTTAAGACTCGTGCGCCAGCTGCGCCCGTACCTTGGGAAGTCTGATCTGGCTACGGTCGTCCACGCTCTGGTCACATCCTGGATAGATTACTGCAACGCGCTCTACGTGGGGCTGCCTTTGAAGACAGTTCGGAAATTACAATTAGTACCTTGGGAAGTCTGATCTGGCTACGGTCGTCCACGCTCTGGTCACATCCCGGATAGATTACTGCAACGTGCTCTACGTGGGGCTGCCTTTGAAGACAGTTCGGAAATTACAATTAGTACCTTGGGAAGTCTGATCTGGCTACGGTCGTCCACGCTCTGGTCACATCCCGGATAGATTACTGCAACGTGCTCTACGTGGGGCTGCCTTTGAAGACAGTTCGGAAATTACAATTAGTACCTTGGGAAGTCTAATCTGGCTACGGTCGTCCACGCTCTGGTCACATCCCGAATAGATTACTGCAACGCGCTCTACGTGGGGCTGCCTTTGAAGACAGTTCGGAAATTGCAATTAGTACCTTGGGAAGTCTAATCTGGCTACGGTCGTCCACGCTCTGGTCACATCCCGAATAGATTACTGCAACGCGCTCTACGTGGGGCTGCCTTTGAAGACAGTTCGGAAATTACAATTAGTACCTTGGGAAGTCTGATCTGGCTACGGTCGTCCACGCTCTGGTCACATCCCGAATAGATTACTGCAACGCGCTCTACGTGGGGCTGCCTTTGAAGACAGTTCGGAAATTACAATTAGTACCTTGGGAAGTCTGATCTGGCTACGGTCGTCCACGCTCTGGTCACGTCCCGAATAGATTACTGCAACGCGCTCTACGTGGGGCTGCCTTTGAAGACAGTTCGGAAATTACAATTAGTACCTTGGGAAGTCTGATCTGGCTACGGCCGTCCACGCTCTGGTCACATCCCGAATAGATTACTGCAACGTGCTCTACGTGGGGCTGCCTTTGAAGACAGTTCGGAAATTACAATTAGTACCTTGGGAAGTCTGATCTGGCTACGGTGGTCCACGCTCTGGTCACATCCCGAATAGATTACTGCAACGCGCTCTACGTGGGGCTGCCTTTGAAGACAGTTCGGAAATTACAATTAGTACCTTGGGAAGTCTGATCTGGCTACGGTGGTCCACCCGCTGGTCACATCCCGAATAGATTACTGCAACGCGCTCTACATGGGGCTGCCTTTGAAGACAGTTCAGAAATTACAATTAGTACCTTGGGAAGTCTGATCTGGCTACG
>JARBWK010001480.1:0-18940 GCA_030556195.1 Anolis apletophallus | reverse complement strand
ATTAGTGGTATTAGTGGCTAGTAGTATTACATCCGCCGGCCCACCGAATCGGTTTCGCCACTGGACGAGATGCTGTTGATAAGATAGTGACTGCAGCCCGCCTACCACCTGCTCCTCGACCCGTGCCCCTCCTGGCTTGTTCGATCTTGCCTGAGGCCACGGGGCCTCTGTTGAAAATCATTAACAGCTCCCTTGAGCAAGGAGTCTTTCCAGAGTGCTTGAAAGAGGCGGTGGTAGCTCCATTACTGAAGAAACCATCATTGGACCCAGCGGTTCCTCCAACTACCGCCCAGTGTCGAATCTTCGTACCTGGGCAAGGTAGTTGAGAGGGCAGTAATGGAGCAGCTGCAGTCCTTCTTAGATGATACAACATGGCTTGACCCTTCCAGTCCGGCTTCCGCTCGGGGGCACGGACGGAGACGGTCCTGGTCTCCATCACAGACCAACTCCGCTGCCAGCTCGACCAAGGCGGGTCTGCGCTGCTCGTGTTATTGACCTCACGGCAGCGCTTGACACGGTCGACCACAATCTTTGATCCACCGCTCTGGCCATGGCTGGAGTGAGGGGGACAGCCCTTAAATGGCTGGCCTCCTTCCCCCACCAGCGGTCTCAGCGTGTGAGGAGGGAGGGGTGGTCTCTGAGGGTTCCCCACTGATTTGTGGGGTTCCCAGGGGGCCATCCTTTCCCCTCTGTTATTTAACATCTACATGCAGCCGCTTGCACAGCTGGTGCGGAGTTATGGGCTGACCTGTCATCAATACGCTGATGACACTCAGCTCATCCTGAGGATGGGGGGCAGGCCGGAGTCCGTCCCCGATAATTTCCAACATTGCCTCAAAGCCGGTACTGGATGGCTGCGAGCCAGTAGGTTGAGGGTGAATCCGGCGAAGACGGAGATCTTGTGGCTGGGCCGCCCGGGCGCGGTGGGCACCAAGCCCGACTCCTGGACGGTGCGGCGCTGCATCCAGCGCTCGCCAGTGAAAGCCTAGGCGTCCACCTGATTTTCCCCAGCTGACCATGGAGGCCCAGGTCTCCATGGTCAGCAAGGCGGCGTTTTTCCATCTCCGCCAGGCGAGGAGGCTGGCTCCCTATCTGTCCCGGAACGACCCAGCCACGGTGATCCAAGCCACGGTCATCTCGAGGCTAGACTACTGCAACGCGCCCACGTTGGCCTGCCTATGTCGCCGATCCGAAGCCTGCTGGTGCAGAACACCGCCGCCCAGCTCCTGTCTGGGGCTCCAGCAGGATGCCGAATAACTCCAGTCTTGCGGGATCTGCACTGGCTGCCTATTGAGCACCGGGTCGCCTTCAAAGTGCTGGTTCTTACCTTTAAGGCCATCCACGGCCTGGGGCCAGCGTGATCGAGGGACCGTCTCGCCTTTATACTGCCCATCGAGATCACCCCGGTCTGAAGAGGCCAATTTACTGGTTGTACCATCTGCTAAGCTGGCTCGCTTAACATCCACCCGCCGGAGGGCGTCCTCTGTGATAGCTCCTACGCTATGGAACGCCCTCCGGTCGAGGCCAGAGCTTTGAGGGACCTACCCCCTTTAGACGGGCCTGCAAAACCTACTTGTTTAGGCAGGCCTTTGGGGAGTAGGCCCTGCATCCACAATAGACCGCCTTTGCCACCGCTCATTGTACTGTTTTAATTTTTACTGTTTTAACTGTTTTATTGTATTGCATGTTTTTAAGCAATGTATGTTTCCTGTGTTTTTATGCTGAACCTCTGGCACTACGCCATTGGCTTGTGAGCCGCCGCGAGCCCCCGGGAGTCGGCGGTGCAAAAATCCAAATAAATAAATAAATAAATAATAGTATTAGTAGCATTAGCAGCAGCAGCAGCAGCAGTTAGTAGCATTAGTACAGCAGCACCAGCAGCAGCAGCAGCAGCAGCAGCAGCAGCAGCAGCAGCAGCAGCAGCAGCAGCAGCAGCAGCACAGCAGCAGCAATTAGCAGCACCAGCAGCACAGCAGCAGCAGCAGCACCAGCAGCAGCAGCAGCAGCATTAGCAGCAGCAGCAGCACAGCAGCAATAGCAGCACAGCAGCAGCAGCAGCAGCAGCAGCACCAGCAGCAGCACCAGCAGCATTAGTACAGCAGCAGCAGCAGCAGCAGCAGCAGCAGCAGCAGCAGCAGCAGCAGCAGCAGCAGCAGCAGCACCAGCAGCAGCAGCAGCAGCAGCAGCAGCAGCAGCAGCAGCAGCAGCAGCAGCACTAGCAGCACTAGCAGCACAGCAGCAGCAGCAGCAGCAGCACAGCAGCAGCAGCAGCAGCAGCAGCAGCACCAGCAGCACAGCACAGCAGCACTAGCAGCAGCAGCACAGCAGCAGCAGCAGCAGCAGCAGCAGCATTAGCAGCAATAGCAGCATTAGCAGCAGCAGCAGCAGCAGCAGCAGCAGCAGCAGCAGCACAGCAGCAGCAGTAGCAGCACAGCAGCAGCAGCACAGCAGCATAGCAGCAGCAGCAGCAGCAGCAGCAGCAGCAGCAGCAGCAGCAGCAGCAGCAGCAGCACAGCAGCAGCAGCAGCAACAGCAGCAGCAGCAGCAAGCAGCAGCAGTAGCAATTAGCAGCAGCAGCACAGCAGCAGCAGCAGCATCAGCAGCAGCAGCAGCATAGCAGCAGCAGCAGCAGCAGCAGCAGCAGCAGCACAGCAGCAGCAGCAGCAGCAGCAGCAGCAGCAGCAGCAGCAGCAGCAGCAGCAGCAGCAGCAGCAATAGCAGCACAGCAGCAGCAGCAGCAGCAGCAGCAGCAGCAGCAGCAGCAGCAGCAGCAGCAGCAGCAGCATTAGCAGCAGCAGCAGCAATTAGCAGCAGCAGCAGCAGCATTAGCAGCAGCAGCAGCAGCAGCAGCAGCAAGCAGCAGCAGCAGCAGCAGCAGCATTAGCAGCAGCAGCAGCAGCAGCAGCAGCAGCAGCAGCAGCAGCAGCAGCAGCAGCACAGCAGCAGCAGCACAGCAGCAGCAGCAGCAGCAGCAGCAGCAGCAGCAGCAGCAGCAGCAATAGCAGCACCAGCAGCATTAGCAGCACCAGCAGCAGCAGCAGCAGCAGCAGCATTAGCAGCAGCAGCAGCAGCAGCAGCAGCAGCAGCAGCATTAGCAGCATTAGCAGCAGCAGCAGCAGCAGCAGCAGCAGCAGCAGCAGCATTAGCAGCAGCAGCAGCAGCAGCAGCAGCAGCAGCAGCAGCAGCAGCAGCAGCAGCAGCAGCAGCAGCAGCAGCAGCAGCAGCAGCAGCAGCATTAGCAGCAGCAGCAGCAGCAGCACCAGCAGCACCATAGCAGCAGCAGTAATAGCTAGCAGCAGCAGCAGTAGCAGCAGCAGCAGTAGTAGCAGTGACAGCAGTAGCAGCAGCAGTAGCAGCAGCAGCAGCAGTGACAGCAGCAGCAGAAGTAGCAGCAGAGACAGCAGTGACAGCAGCAGCAGCAGCAGCATTAGCATTAGCAGCATTAGCAGCAGTAGCAGCAGCAGCAGCATTAGCAGCAGCAGCAGCAGCAGCAGCAGCAGCACAGCAGCAGCAGCAGCAGCAGCAGCAGCAGCATAGCAGCAGCAGCAGCATTAGCAGCATTAGCAGCACCAGCAGCAGCAGCAGCAGCAGCAGCAGCATTAGCAGCAGCAGCAGCAGCATCAGCAGCAGCATCAGCAGCATTAGCAGCATTAGCAGCATTAGCAGCATTAGCAGCATTAGCAGCATTAGCAGCATTAGCAGTATTAGCAGCAGCACAGCAGCAGCAGCAGCAGCAGCAGCAGCAGCAGCAGCAGCAGCAGCAGCAGCAGCAGCAGCAATTAGCAGCAGCAGCAGCACCAGCAGCAGCAGCAGCAGTAGCAGCAGTAGCAGCAGCAGCAGCACAGCAGTAGCAGCAGTGACAGCAGCAGCAGTAGCAGCAGCAGCAGTAGCAGCAGCAGCAGCAGTAGTAGCAGTGACAGCAGTAGCAGCAGCAGTAGCAGCAGCAGCAGCAGCAGCAGCAGCAGCAGCAGCAGCAGCAGCAGCAGCAGTAGCAGCAGCAGCATTAGCAGCAGCAGCATTAGCAGCAATTAGCAGCAGCAGCAGCATAGCAGCACCAGCAGCAGCAGCAGCACAGCAGCAACAGCAGCAGCATTAGCAGCAGCAGCAGCAGCAGCAGCAGCAAGCAGCAGCAGTATTAGCAGCAATTAGCAGCACTAGCAGCAATAGCAGCAGCATCAGCAGTACCAGCACCACCAGCAGCAGCAGCAGCACCAGCAGCACCAGCAGCAGCAGCAGCAGCACAGCAGCAGCAGCAGCACCAGCAGCAGCAGCAGCAGCATAGCAGCACAGCAGCAGCAGCAGCACCAGCAGCAATTAGCAGCACCAGCAGCAGCAGCACCAGCAGCACAGCAGCACCAGCAGCAAGCAGCAGCAGCATTAGCAGCAGCAGCAGCAGCACCAGCAGCAGCAGCACAGCAGCAGCAGCACCAGCAGCACCAGCAGCACAGCAGCAGCAGCACCAGCAGCACCAGCAGCACCAGCAGCACAGCAGCACAGCAGCACACCAGCAGCAGCATCAGCAGCAGCAGCCAGCAGCAGTACCAGCAGCAGCACCAGCAGCACCAGCAGCAGCAGCAGCAGCAGCGTTAGCAGCACATTAGCACATTAGCAGCATTAGCAGCACACCAGCAGCAGCAGCAGCATCAGCAGCAGCAGCAGCAGCACAGCGGCAGCAATTAGCAGCAGCAGCACCAGCAGCACAGCAGCATTAGCAGCAGCAGCATACAGCAGCACAGCAGCAGCAATTAATAGCAGCACAGCAGCAGCACAGCAGCAGCACCAGCAGCACCAGCAGCACCTAGCAGCAGCACCAGCAGCAGCCAGCAGCAAGCAGCAGCAGCAATTAGCAGCAGCAGCATTACCAGCAGCAGCAGCAGCAGCAGCACCAGCAGCAGCAAATTAGCAGCACCAGCAGCACTAGCAGCAAGCGTTAACCAGCAGCAACCAGCAGCACCAGCAGCACCAGCGTTACCAGCAGCACTTTCAGCGTTAGCAGCAGCACCAGCACCAGCAGCACTGTTCAGCAGCACTCAGCAGCAATTAATAGCAGCATTACAGCAGCAGTTAGCAGTACAGCAGCAGCAATTAGCAGCAATAGCTAGCAGCACAGCAGCACACAGCAGCACAGCCAGCACAGCAGCAGCACAGCAGCACAGCAGCAGTGCCAGCAGCAGCTTAGTAGTAGTGCAATTAGCAGCAATGGTGACAGTTAGCAATAGCTGTTACTAGTAGCAGCAATAGCAGCGCTACCAGCAGCAGCATCAGCAGCAGCATCAGCAGCATTAGCAGCATTGTACCAGCGGCAGTAATAGCAGCAATAGCAGTACAGCAGATCCACCAGCACAGCAGCAGCAGCAGCAGCAGCATTCAGCAGCAGATTCAGCAGCACAAAGGCGCTACCAGCGGCAGCATTAGCAGCAATTAGCAGCACATTAGCACTAATAGCAGTGCAGCAATTTAGCAAAAAGAAGATTTAACCAAACAGCAGCAGTTTTAGCAGCAGAAGCAGCAGTACCAGCCCCACCCCCCGCCCCAGTGCGGCAGATCAGAAAAACAGAACAGCGCAAATAATACTTTAAAAGAGGGCCAGGCAAAAGGGGCAGCACCCCCGGGCAAGGAGCAAGCAAAAATAGCAGCCGGCGGGAAACCCCCCAGCTTAAAATTAGCAATTACAGCCCAAAAGCTTAAAGGCTTTTTTTAGGGGGAAATTTAAGCAGGGGGTTTGGGGGCACTTGAAAGGGGAAGACCGGCAGCAACAGTAATTGGGAAAATTTTTAGCGCTACTAGCAGCCCCAGAAAAAAAAAACTTTAAAATAGTACAGCTTCATTAGCAAAGTAGAATTTTTCACATTTTAGCAAAGATTGCAGCAAACCCCCAACACGTTATTCATACAGCAAAGTAGCAAGCAGAAATTAAATTTGCGAAATAGAGCAGCAGAAGGGGCACAGCAGCACCAGCAGCATTAGCAGCAGCACAGCATCATTAGCACAGCATTAGCACATTAGTAACATTAGCAGCAGTAATAGTAGCATTGGCAGCATTACCATTACTAGCAATATTAGCACATTAGCAGCATTAGCATTAGCAATTAACACCACACAATACCACACATACTACCAATACACCACCACCACCACCACCACCACCACCACCACCACACCAACACCACCACACACCACCACCACCACCACCACCACCACCACCACCACCACCACCACCACCAACACCACCACCACCACCACCACACCACCACCACTACCAATGCCAATATTAACGCCATACTAATACCAATGCCACTACTACCAACGCCACTAACACCACCACCACTACCAATACCACTAACACCACTAACACCACCAACAATTAACACCACCAATACCACCACCGTTACCACCAATAATACCACCACAAACTTCATCGAATAACACCACTACTAATACTACCAATACTACTAATACCACTAATACCACCAATACCACCAATACCACCACCAATACTACTACTAATACTACTAATACTAATACCACTAATACTACCAATACTACCAATACTACCAATACTACTAATACTACTAATACTACCAATACCACCAATACCACCGTCGGAGGGATGGACCATGGCAACAATCGGAGGAGCGGTGGCTGGAGTGCCCGCCATCCCAGGAGGCGATCCGTCCCTGCAGAGAGCAGTCGATGACTCGCGGTGGCTGATCGCCTGGCGACCCGGAAGACGACATCGTCGCCAGGGCGATCAGCCGCCACAGGTCACCGACTGCTCACTGCAGGACCGGATCGCTCCAGGGATGGCAGGCACTCAAAGCCACCGCTCCTCCGATTGTTCTCCAGAGCGGAGGGCTGCCTGCCAACGCAGGCCCCACAGCCCGTGATGGGATGGCAGAAGCGGCAGCCCTTCCTCTTGCAGAAATAGCTCCGCCCGACACCCTTCTCCTGGGCCGGGTCAGAATCAGCCCGCGGGTCGTAAGATGTCCAGGTCTGGCATATACCCAGGTTACCCAGGTATCATTAGGATCTTTACTTGCCTGCTTTCTCCTTTCTCCAGTTCTGAGAGGTCTAACTCACAATGTCTCCATAGCAATACTCTGGCAATTCAGCCCTTCTGTTATAGTATTCTGGTACCAAACAAGCTGCAAACTTGTGAAATCTATAGCAACGAGCCACTGCTACACCTCTGAACTAGATCTGAAAGTACCGTATATACTCAAGTATAAGCCGACCCGAATATAAGCCAAGGCACCTAATTTTACCACAAAAATCTGGGAAAACATTGACTCGAGTATCAGCCCAGGGTACGACATGCAGCAGCTACTGGTCAATTTCAAAATAAAAACAGATACCAATAAAATTATATTATTTTTGGAATATTTTCATTGAGGCATCAGTAGATTAAATGCTTTTTGAATATTTACATAAAATTGTAATTTAAGATAAGACTGTCCAATTTGATGAAACCATTATTTTCACCTTCTTCAATGTAAATTCCAGTAAGAAATAAAGAGAGGCTTCTGGCACGATAAATAAATAAATACTTAGTTTTGTCTCTATCTCTGTCTTTCTCCCTTCCCTCTTTACTCACCATAAATTCATCCCCAACTTCTCCTTTGAGAACCGGCCCCAGGATCCCCATATGATCTGGATTTGATGCCTTCTGTCTCGTGAAGGTCCTATCCTCGTATTCCACAAACCTCACTTTCTTATAGTTTGAGCCAATCTGCTGGGGACCAGGTGCCAGAAATTGCCTACAAAAGAGAAAGTGTCTGTGTAGAACCGCTCCGGGTCCCAGGCCTGGCAGAAGACTAAGCACTAGCCACGTACTTATCCTGGTTTGAGCCCTTGGCCGGGGCATAGTCCCAGTCCACCTCTTCTGCTGCAATGTAATGCTCCCACATCACAGACAGCCTCTTGGCACGGGAACGACCGGTAATCCTGGGTGTAAAATCTCCCATGTTGATCACCACGGTGTCCATATCATAGTCCTCATACTCATATTCGTCTTCACTTGGCTCTGCCATCCTCATCTTCTTCTCAGGTGGGTCTGGACAGGCATCCACTTTAATGAAGGTTTCCATTCCAGCTGGAAGCAAACAGGAAACATTGTATTGCGGTAAAGGTAAAGATTTCCCCTTGACATGTGTCCGACTCTGGGGGGTGGCGCTCGTTCCCATTTCTAAGCCAAAGAGCCCTGCTCAAGCTTCCGCCAGCCAGGCCAGGATTACACATAAGGCCAACCTAGGTCATGGCCTAGGGGTGCAAGCCGGGGGGGGGGGCACAGATCACGGGCCAAAATAAAATAAAAATAAAAATGTTGAAAATAAAAATGCAACGCGCATGGAGATGAGGAAGGAAGTATACCGGAGGTCCTTTTTTCGGCACTGCCCCTGCCCCTTCCTGAATACCAGCTCCTGCCTCTGCTATTGTTGCACAAATGGCATATGCACAGGGGCTCTCGACACTGCTGTCGACAGGAGGAACTCCCTTGATGCCAACAGCATCCACTTGCTGGCTCCTTCGGTGCAAGTACAAGAAACTCTATGTTACCATTGTCCTTATATCAATAGTTGGAAGCGTCAGGGCTTAACCTCACCGAACGTGGTGAGGTGACCATAAAGGACAACGGTAACATCTATTAAGGCCTTGAGAAAGCCCCGCCTGGGGGCGAAATGGGGAGTGGCCCCAGGATTGTAGGCATCGCCAGCCCGTCGGCCTGACTTCAAATGAACTTTCAGGAGCTAAATCGCAGTCTCCTTTGTCCTTGTTATCCTAGTGTGTCTGGACTTTTCAACACTAGAGACTTTATTTAATGATTTTTGGACTACCATGTTGTGTATTTGTGAAATTCTACTTATGTGCTATCACGACTTTGGATATAATCCGGTTTATCTGTATGTTTCGCCACAACATCCATATGTGTACATGGAAATGGTTTGTCTTTCTGAAATATGATATTTTCACTCTAAGATGTTGAATATTAACATTGATATTTTTATACAGTATCTACCTGGTTTGTGTGTTTATTGGATTCACAGTATGTCATCATAGTTTACTACCTTGTTGATGAGATGGAATTTGGCAGAACATCCGAAATGTGCCGTTGGTTCTGGGCGTAGTCTCAGCAGTGAGAAATGTGGCTGGAGAGATGTCCAGAGTGGCCTGTCGGTGGTCCCTCACAAGAAAAGAGTGTCCCTCGAAGAAAATGGAGTGGACTTCAGGTCTGGTTCCAAGGCCAATGACATACCAGTAGACGGGCCTCTTCTGACACACCTTGAGCCCTGTCAGGAGAAAGGCATCACAGTAGGTCCTGATCAGGGCCGTAGGCAGGATTTTGATTCGGGGGGCTGAGTTTGGTTCGGGGGGGGCTGAGACTGGGTGGAAGAGGGTCTACCCTAGCAAACCTTTTGTATTGTTATCCCAATAACCCCATGAATGTCGGATATAATGAGCATGGTGATCAGATCATGATATGAATAAACATAACAGTTTAAATAATGTACCAGTAAGGCCTTTTCGTGGACCACCCTGAGAATTTCGGGGGGGGGGCTGAAGCCCCCTTAGCCCCCTGGCTACATGCCTGGTCCTGATATAATAAACCGGAGCTCACAAAATGAAGGTACAGGGATATTTAATTACAGCCCTTGTCCTTCCTAATCTACTTTCCTCAGGCTTCTCTAATCCCTCTGAGCTCAACTGGAATGCTAACCATAACCAAGAGGGCGCAATCCTTGTTGCATTGCATTTTTGATCTTGAAGAGGCAACTCAAAGAGATGGGCACCTCCAGAACTTATTGATTGATTGGCATCTGTAGCACTTCTTTGTCAATGTGATGCTGCAGCTAAAAAATCCAATGTGATTTTGACCCACATAAATAGGAGTCTAGTGTCCAGGGAAATCATGCCTTGGTCAGACTACACCTGGAATCCTACTGTGTCCAATTGTGGACACCACAATTGAAGAGGGATATTGAATGTGTCCAGAGGAGGGCAACTGATATGATCAAGGGTCTGGAGAACAAGCCCTATGAGGAGTGGCTTAAAGAGCTGGGCATGTTTAGCCTGAAGAAGAGAAGGCTGAGACGAGACATGATAGCCATGTATAAATATGTCAGAGGAAGTTGTAGGGAGGAGGGAGCAAGCTTGTTTTCTGCTGCTCTGGAGATTAGGATGCAGAGCAATGGCTTCAACCTACAAGAAAGGAGATTCCACCTGAACGTTAAAAAGAACTTCCTAACTGCGAGAGCTGTTCAGCAGTGGAACTCTCTGCCCCGCAGTGTGGTGGAGGCTCCTTCTTTGGAGGCTTCTAAACAGAGGCTGGATGGCCATCTGTTGGGGGTGCTTTGAATGTGATTTCCTGCTTCTTTGCAGGGGGTTGGACTGGATGGCCCACGGGTTCTCTTCCAACTCTATGATTCTATGATTCCTATTCTGATATATCAATAATACATTTATTTATTTATTTAAAACTTGTGTACCCCGACCTTCTCACCTCTGTCGAGGGACTCAGACTGGCATTACAGCAAAAATCCAATGCTATACACTTTAAAACAACTACAACAACATATTAAAATACATAATAATCCCAGCATAAAACCACATCGCCACTAAAACAATTCCACTCGATCTGTAAACGTGGTCATTCATTCAGATAATAGCCAATCTCAGCCTATTCTGGGAAGGCCTGGTTCCATATCCAAGTCTTCACCAACCTCCTGAAGGACAACAGAGAGGGGGCAGATCTAGCATCACTTGGGAGGGAGTTCCACAGCCGAGGGGCGACTGCAGAGAAGGCCCTGTCTCTCGTCACCACCAGTTGCACTTGCGAAGCTGGAGGGATCGAGAGCAGGGCCTTTCCGGAGGATCTTAATGTCCTTGATGGTTCATAGGGGAGAATTTGTTCGGACAAGTAAACTGGGCCAGAACTGTATAGGGTTTTGTAGGTTTAAACCAGCACTTTGAATTGTGCTCGGAAACTAATTGGCAGCCAGTGGAGCTGGCGCAACAAGGGAGTTGTATGCCCCCTGTACCCCGCTCCTGTTAGTAACCTGGCTGCCGAACGTTGGACTAATTGCAGTTTCCGAGCAGTCTTCAGAGGCAACCCCACGTAGAGAGCGTTGCAGTAGTCTATTCGAGATGTAACCAGAGCATGGACTACCGTGGCCAAGTCAGACTTCCCAAGGTACGGGTGCAGCTGGCACACAAGCTTTAACTGTGCAAAAGCTCTCCCAGCCACCGCCGAGACTTGGGGATCCAGACTCAAGCAATGAGTCCAGGATTACTCCCAAACTGCAAACTGCGAACCTGTGCCATCTATCTGAATAATTACACTATCCTTGGGATGTGACTATAAGCACCATCATATTAAGGGCTTGCTCATCATTAGTTAGCATGACAGTGGAAGATAGTATTCTGCATGTATTATGGCCAACCAGATTCTTGTGCAGAGTCTGACGGTGCACAATTCCTTACTATTTACTTATTTATTTATTGACTACATTTTTATGCCGCCCCTCTCAGCCTGAAGCCGACGTGAGGCGGTTTACATAGGCAATTACTGCCCTCCTGATAAAAAGTAATTAAAACAATTAAAACAGTAAACATATAAATAACTAACAATTAGCGATTAAAAACATAAAAATACAAGTCTCAGCGTCTTGTTAAAATCACTTTCCGTCACATCGCCATCATTCCATAGGTTTAATGAAACAATTATATTTCATCTGCAAATGCCTGCTCAAACAGCCAGGTCTTGACTTTCTTATGAAATGTCAGGAGGGAGGGGCTAATCTGATGTCACTAGGAAGGGCGTTCCAAAGCCGAGGAGCCACCACTGAAAAGGCCTTGTCTCTCGTCCCCGCCAATCATGTTTGCGAAGAAGGCCGGATCGAGAGCAGGGCCTCTCGGATGATCTTAAACATGTTGATGGTTCATAGGGAGAGATGTGTTCCCTACCTAATAGTAACTGATAGTAATCAAACACCAGAATGATCTCAGTCCTGTACAGAGTGGAGAAAGATGCTCCATATCAGGGGTGGGCAATTATTTTTTCCTTTAAAAATTTTTATAGAACAAAGAAAAATGAGAATTAGATTAAAGAACAAATTAAAATACCTTGGAGTAATAATAACAAAAGATTTAAAAGAAATGGAAGAGGTAAATGTAGTAGCATTGAGAAAAGAGGTTCAAAAAAAATTAACAGAGTATGAAAGTATACATTTATCTTGGTTTGGAAAGATAGCATTAGTAAAAATGAAAATACTCCCAAAGATATATTTCATATTTAGAATGCTGCCACTGCAAATTACAGAGGAAGAACTAAACAGATGGCAACAAATGATAAATAAATACTGTAATGGTAGTAAAAGAAATAGACTAAACAAACAGTTATGGTATAAATCGCAAAAAGAAGGAGGTTTAGCACTCCCTAACATTAAAAAATATTATGAAGCGAGTAGACTGAGACTGGTTATAGAAGGAATGATTAAAAAAGATGGGGTAGAATGGCTAAGAAATTACTCAGGAAAAGTGGAAGAAGAAATATGGAATATATTTTTTAAACAATTCACGAGAAAAAAAAATAGGGAAATTAGAAATCCAATGTTGAGTAATATATTAGTAATATATTAGAAGTATGGAATAAATATAGGAGAATGTTAATAACAGATGGATCAGTAATAACCCCAATTGTAATAGAAAAGAAATTTCCAGAGAATTTAAAACAAATAATGGATAAAAAGTTAAGGGAAAACAATTTAGATAAAATGGGAGATTGGATAAAGGTAGGAATGAAGAAGGAAATGATTATGGAAGAATTTAGAGAAATAAAACTGACATGGTTCCATTGTATACAATTAGAATAATGGTTTAAAAATTGGCTAAAAAATAATTAAAAAAGGAAGTAAGGTTAACCAATTTGAACAAATAATACAAAATGGGAGGGATGTAGAAGAGCACGAAAACTTGAAAGGAATAACTAGTAAAGTATATAAGATAATAATTGAAATAAAGGAAGGAAAACAAAAATAACACCCTTAAGGAGGTCTGGGAAGAAGATTTAGGGATAAAAATAAAGGAAACAGAGTGGCAACAATTATGGAGACAAAGATATCTAAAAAATTTATCAATAAGGATTAAAAAAATACTATAAGTTAATATGGAAATGGTACCTTACACCAGTAAGAATAGCAAATAAATAAAAACTACTCGAAAAACTGTTGGAGAGGATGCCAAGAAACAGGAACATATATACATATGTGGTGGCAATGTAAATATGTAAGCAAATTTTGGGTGAAAGTATTTAAAGAAATAGAAGATATAATGAATATTAAAATAGAAAGAAGTCCTAGTATAGCTTTATTATCATTATATAATAGTAAACAATTGGAAAAAAGGATAAAGATGCGATAACAAACCTATTAACAATAGCAAAACTGCTTATAGCAAGGAATTGGAAAAAAGAAATAAATATACAAATAGAGGAATGGTACAAGGAAGTATGGAAACTGGCAATAAATGACAAGTTAACATGTATATTAAAAGTAAAAAAGAGGTACTGTATATGGAAACAAAGTGATTTCTATGAGGTATGGAGAAAATTTATTGAAAAAGGATTAGAAAAGGAAGAAGGAAGGTTACCTCCACAAGAAGAAATGAAATTTTGGACGAATGATATGTAAAAGCAATGGCTTGGGGGAGGGGGGGGGGGAGCACAGCGGTGAGGGATACAAAAATGTATTTTTTAAAAAAAAAACCATAATGGCAGATGCTAAAGATTGAAGTATTGTAGCTAGAAATGAATAACATGAATCTGCTGTAAATAGGCATTGTATAATATTGTGTTGGCAATGATAAAACAATAAAAAATATTTAAAAATTGTCAACACAATTATTATACAACTAGCTGTACCCAGCACGCGTTGCTGTGCCCTATTTAGGAGATGCGAGAAAGTCTGAGTATGTAAGGGTTGGAATTGATGTCACTTATGGTCTTGGTGGGGTCATGGCTGTGTTGTTGTGGGTTGTTCTGGTGGGTGGGCTGTTGAAGTCCTGGGGAGTTGTTGGTGTGTGGTGTTGCTAGCGTTCTACAGATCTTGTGGATATACAATGTTTTTGTCTTTCTGTCTGCTGTGTTGATGGAAAGGTTCTGTGGTTTCCCAACTCTGGATTTGAAAAAAGAAACTTTGTTTCTGTTCTGGCGTTTGTTCTGCCCTTTTTTGTTTGATGTATGTAGCATTGCGAGTGTGTTGTCTGATGCTGTTCTTTTTTTCTTTTTCTTTTTGAATTGAATAGTTTTTATTAATTGTTTTTGCCAAAAGATAAAAAGAAAAAAAATGAGAAAGGGAAAGGTAGGAGAGAGAAAAGGGATTGAGGTTGGGGGCAGGGGGAGGGGGAGGGAGGTCGTGAGGGGGAAGATGGGGTAGTAGATAGGGATTGGGGGTAGAAGGAAAAGAAATCTGCTTCCAGTCTGAATCTGCTTTCCAGTAGAAAGAGTCGAGAATATAGGGGGGTTTCCACCCCTTGGTCTGTTTGATTGAAAGTACAACATCAGAACTTTGTTCTTTTCACATAGTCTATAACAGGCTGCCAATCTATTCTCTTTTTTTTGGATTTTTATTATTAACCATATTTTGCAGAGTGTCCATGTCTGAATATTCGACAAGCTTGGAGGCCCAGTCCGTCGCCATTGGGGATTTTTCTTTTTTCCAGTTCCTTGCGAGAATAAGTCTTGCTGCAGCTGTAATGTAATAGAAGATTTTTTCTTTGTGCACCTCAAATCTACCTCCCGTCAGATTGAGTAGAAAGACTTCTGGTTTGAATTCAATGTCCATCTCGAGCATTCTCTGTGAGTGTGCGTGAATGGTGATGCTGTTCTTTTTAGAAGGCATGGCTTGTCTTTTGGGTCAGTTTCTGCCTGTGTGGAAGGAAGGAATGTGTAGCAACCCAGTTCTCTTTTGTGCCTGGGGGGCAGGGGGCAGCACCGGGGGTCCCACTTGCATTGGAGCCAGCCGCAGCTGATGAGGAAATGGAGGAAGGGGTTAATGAGCTAGCTGGGCCTTCCTCTCCCACCGAAAGCCTGGCTTGGGATGATGGATGGCCGGACGGTTACGATAACTGGGAAGGTCAGACTGATTCAGAAAGTGTTGATAGTGACGATTGTTATGAGAGGCCAGGTGGTTTCGGGTCGCAGGAGAGAATCAGGGAAACAGTGGAGGATGAACCATGGAAGCTGAAAGGGAGTTTGGCTCTCATGAAGATAATGAACCAGGTGCTGGGAGGCAAGGACGGGGCTTCGATAGGAGAGAGAGCATTGAGTCCAGCAGGAGGGGTTGGCACCGCAGCCTAGAGCGCCAGAGAAGCACGAGATCCCGTAGCACAGATTGGCGCCGAAGCCTAGAGCGTCGGGGACCTCGCCAAGGGGATTAAGTATAGGATCCGTGGGAACGGATCCTCAGTACCTCGGCCACTTCTATTCTAAGAGGAGTGAAGCGGCGTGGGACCACGGAGCCAAGTTGCCGGCTCGTGTCTTGCCAAGAAGTTTCTTGGGTCCTGTTTGAACTTTGACTTGTTCCTTGATCCGCATTGCTTGGGGACCCTTTGCCAAGTCTTTTGCCAAGCCTTTTGCCAAGTCTTTTACCAAGCTTTGTCAAGCCTTTGGATTTGATTACTACGGACTCTTTCTTTGGATTGAACTTTTCAATATTTTTATGGACAATTACCTTTTCACCTGTTCTTTATTATTCAATAAATAGTTAGCTGATTACCGTCTCTGTGTGTGTGATTAAGGGGCCGGCCGAGTCCTTGCATCGTGACAGAATGGCATACAAATGGGTTGAGCAGTAGACGCAAGGTTGTGTTATGTGCGTATTGTGTTGTGTGTAGGTATTACTTTTTTGGTGAGTTAGTGGGTGTGTGGTGGAATTGTGGGTGGTAGTATGTTGTGGAATGCTTGTGTGGGTGGGGTGTTTTGGGTGTTTGTGTGTGTTTGTAGAGTATCAGTGCAGTGTTGTGTTGTGTTGTGGTTGGAGTATAGGTGGAGTTGGTTTTTGTTTGTGGTGGTGGTAGGTGTTGTGTGTCTGCGGGTCCCGTAAGGTTGGGGGGGATGGGTTGTGATAGGAAGTTGTGTTGTGTTGTGTGGGTAGGAATTGCTGGAGAATTGCTCCCTCATAGATTTTGGTTTTGACAGTTGAACCCTCAAACACCAATTGACTGAACTCAAATCACTCAGCATTCTATCCTAGCCTTGGCTGGCTCTGCCCAGCGTTGCTATGGTTATTCAGCCTCCCTGCATTTTGTGTGGGCCCATGTTTATTTATTTTATTTATTTATTTATTTATTCCATCTTGTATTCCGCTCTTCCCTGCAGGCTCGGGGCGGATAACAATATAAAATTCGGCTAGCATGTTACGTACATGTCGCCTTACAATAAAAACAGACATAAAACCACATAAAACATCAACATAGGTCCCGAGTGTGGTAGTATTACACATTATAGCAATCCCTGGACTAGGTACTGCTTATACAGATGAGTACGTTCAATGTTCGCCTAGCCGAAGGCCAGTCTAAACAGAGCAGTCTTACACATCCTGCGAAACGGGATAAGCTCCGTGGCGGCTCGGGCATCATCCGGGAGAGAGTTCCACAGAGAAAGCCCTCTGCCTAGTTGCCGACAGGTGACAGACGCGGACCGATGGAATCAAAAGCAGATTCGATTCCTCAGAACGTAGTGATCTCGGGGGAATGTATGGGGGAATGTATGTTGGCCAATGGGTTTCGCTGGCTGCCACAGAGGATGCTGGGAAATGTAGTTTTTTGTATCGTTGTTTTGGGGGCCTTTTAGGTTTTGGGGGGAAAAGTTTCTTTGCTAAAAACCTTCCTTGCCTGAGGCCTATTTGTGTTGGCAAGTTTGGTGTCTCTGCCTTGGAAGGTTTCTCTGTCTCTGTCAGTTGTTCGATGACGGGACCTCCTTTATATAATAGATGTCTATTTTACAGCAGATTCATGTTATTCATTACTAGCTACAATACTTTAATCTTTGGCATCTGCCATTATTTTTCTTATACATTTTTGTATCCCTCACCACTCTGCTCCCTTCCCCCCTTCCCAGCCATAGCTTTTACATATCATTTGTCCAAAATTTCATTTCTTCTTTTGGAGGTAACATTCCTTCTTTCTTTTTTAGTCCTTTTTCGATGAATTTTCTCCATACCTCATCAAAATCACTTTGTTTCCATATACCTCTTTTTACTTTTAATATACATGTTAACTTGTCATTTATTGCCAATTTCCACACTTCCTTGTACCATTTCTCTATTTGTATATTTATTTCTTTTTTCCAATTCCTTGCTATAAGCAATCTTGCTATTGTTAGTAGGTTTGTTATCGCATCTTTATCGTTCCCCCCCCCCAATTGTTTATTATTATATAATGATAATAAAGCTATACTAGGAGTTCTTTCAATTTTAATATTCAATTTTAATATTCAATTTCCAAGGGGCCACACGAGAGCCAAAAAATATAATGGAGGGCCGCACCTAAAGGCTAAACTACATTCTAATCTGCATTATTTATTTATTTATTCACTATATATTACACATCATTAATATAAACATATTAATATATCAAGAAATATTCATATATTATTAGTATTAATATCATAATTATTATATTATAGTATATATACAGACATTATAATATATTGAAATTATAATATAATATAACATTATATTATATTATTTATTATATTATTATAATAAAATTATTATAAAATAATAATAAAAACCACTAAAATAAAATAAAATGAAATTCAAGAAGACAAGGTGCGAACCAAGATGGAGGCTGACATCCTTAAGAGAGGAAGGATCCCAAGATGGAATGGCCCAATGGACCCAGCCCAGAGGATGACAAAGCGGACCCAGCCGCCGCAGCAGCCCCCGCCCCCAACACCCTTCTCCCTGGGCCGGTCAGAATCTGCTGGCGGGCCGCATCCAGCCCACAGGCCGTAAGATGCCCAGGTCTGCTCCATATGCTATGAAAGTAAGACACAAGGTGTGGTTGGTGCAGCAAAATTTTCAGAGTGACTCTTGCAGAATATTTAGCAAGTTCCATGATTTTTAATTGTTTTTCTATCCAGATCACAGTTAACCTCTCATTTTATAATTCCTTCTCCTGGTTTGTTAACATTTTGCCACCACTTTCACTCTTTTCTCCTCGTGGATCCCAGAATCCAGGCCTCTACCTTCAAACAACAGGTTTCTTCCCACTGAGGGGAAAATGTGGCAGCTATTTGCATAAAGTCCTTTGATTGGCCAGCCTCGCCACTCCAAAATTCTATTAGCCAGCATCCCAGAATCCAGGCCTCTACCCAAACAACAGGATTTCTTCCCACTGAGGGGAAAATGTGGCAGCTATTTGCATAAAGTCCTTTGATTGGCCAGCCTCGCCACTCCAAAATTCTATTAGCCAGCATCCCAGAATCCAGGCCTCTACCTTCAAACAACAGGATTTCTTCCCACTGAGGGGAAAAATGTGGCAGCTATTTGCATAAAGTCCTTTGATTGGCCAGCCTCGCCACTCCAAAATTCTATTAGCCAGCATCCCAGAATCCAGGCCTCTACCTTCAAACAACAGGATTTCTTCCCACTGAGGGGAAATGTGGCAGCTATTTGCATAAAGTCCTTTGATTGGCCAGCCTCGCCACTCCAAAATTCTATTAGCCAGCATCCCAGAATCCAGGCCTCTACCTTCAAACAACAGGATTTCTTCCCACTGAGGGGAAATGTGGCAGCTATTTGCATAAAGTCCTTTGATTGGCCAGCCTCGCCACCAAAAATTCTATTAGCCAGCATCCCAGAATCCAGGCCTCTACCTTCAAACAACAGGAATTCTTCCCACTGAGGGGAAAATGTGGCAGCTATTTGGATTAAGTCCTTTG
>JARBWK010001479.1:0-18947 GCA_030556195.1 Anolis apletophallus | reverse complement strand
GAGAATACGTCGACAGGAAATCGCCAGAACTTTTGGGGTTTTGAGGTTAAACCAGCACTTTGAACACTGACTTTTATTATATGTAATAGATAGATTTATTTCTTTAAAACTTTTATATTCCGATCTTCTTGACCTCTGTAGAGGGACTCAGTCCGGCTCACAGCAAGGATTCAATGCAACAATACAATCTAAAAACATCATACAACAACAAAAGATTAAAATACATATAGAATAAAATTACAAATAAGCCAAATCGCCAAAATCAAATCATGTCCTACTCAGTCCGTATGTGTGGTCAATAACTTTTATTATGTGGCCGGCCTCAGCCATTATTCTGGGAATGCTTCTTTCCATAACCAGGTTTTCACTAGCCTCCTACAGGACAAGAGCGAGGGGGCAGATCTGATCTCAACCGGGAGAGAATTCCATAGCCGAGGGGCCACCACAGAGAAGGCCCTGTCTCTCGTCCCCAACAGACGCGATTGCAAAAGTGGCGGGACTGGGAGCAGGGTCCCACCAGAAGATCTTAACAGCCTTGATGGTTCATAGGGGAGAATACGTTCGGACAGGTAAACTGCGCCAGAACTGTATAGGGTTTTGTAGGTTAAAACCAGCACTTTGAATTGTGCTCGGAAGCTAATTGGCAGCCAGTGGAGCTGGGGCAGCAAGGGCATTGTGCGCTCCCTGTACCCCGCTCTCGTTAGTAACCTGGCTGCCGAGCATTGGACTAATTGCAGCTTCCGAACAGTCTTCAGAGGCAACCCCACGTAGAGAGCATTGCAGTAGTCTATACGGGATGTAACCAGAGCGTGGACCACCGTGGCCAAGTCCGACTTCCCAAAGGATGGTAGATGCTCCCATAGTCTGTCTTGTGTAATAGGCTGGACTTTGGGACCATTGGTGAGCAGGAATTGGTGAGATCTTATTGCCAACAAGTGGACTTTGAGGAGGCCTGTCAGACCCACAGGCAGCTGCCCCTTCCTTTTGTCCCATGGGCAGGGCCGTAGCCAGGATTTTGATTCGGGAGGGGCTGAGTTTGATTGGGGGGGGGGCTGAATCTGAGTGAGAGAGGATCTACCCTAGCAAACCTTTTGTATTGTTATCCCAATACCCCCATGCATATGGGATATATTGAGCATGGTGATCAGATCATGATATGAATACACATAACAGTTTAAATAATGTACCAGTAAGGCCTTCTCGTGGACCACCCTGAGAATTTCGGGGGGGGGGGGGCTGAAGCCCCCCAAGCCTCCCCCCCCGGCTACATGCCTGCCCATGGGGGAACCGACACTGCAAGACCCCTTGGATCTATTTCCAGGCTCGACCTGTTTGGGCTCTATCTTGGAGAGACGTCTGGGCAGCGGAGGGTCCAGGGTTGGGAGTCATGCTAAGCTGGCAAATCCTCTGGGGGTCTTTCACGAGGCACACTTCCTCAAGACTCCGAGGAAGGCGATGTCTCCAAAGTGCAGTCTGGGTGCCCCTCAAGAGTGCTTTGTGTTACAGTAAGTTGTAACAGTGTTAAAGAAAACCTTATCCTGTTAATTATTATGTGCAACTGCTAATCTAGGTCAGCTAGTAAGTTTGGACCACCCCATCTTGCCTCCTGCACTGTGCCTTTAAAATAGTATAGTATAGTCCCTCCCTTCATGAACGAAGATTCAGGAAGGACTCGTCCCACACTTTCTACAAGCGCGTTGAGGACTAAGAAGACCGATCTGAGATAGGCAAGTCCGGTTGCAGAAAGCACAGTAGAAAGTCTCCTTGGGTGATGTTGTTTCCAAGTTGCGGTTCTTTCTGCGTTGTCGTTTCTCTTCAAGACCCGTTCGGCGTGTCTTCTCGAAAGAGGCCGCAGCATCGTGGATAGTGCGTCTCCATGCCTCCCAATGTGAGGCCAGGGTGGACCATTGTTGGTGATCAATCTGGCTGAGCCTGAGATGTTGTTTCAGGGAGTGCTTATATCTCTTTTTTGGGGCACCTCTCTTGCGCTGACCCATGGCAAGTTCACCGTAGAGTAGTATCTTGTCCGAACGCATCAGCCGCTACGTCCCACCTCGCAACCTAAGATCATCCAGGGAGGCCCTGCTCTCGCTCCCGCCGACTTCTCAAATGCGGCTGGTGGGGACGAGGGACAGGGCCTTCTCGGTGGTGGCTCCCCGCCTGTGGAATGCGCTCCCTATGGAGGTACGGTCCACCTCATCCCTCCTGGCATTCAGGAAAAAGGTAAAATCCTGGCTTTAGGACCAGGCGTTTGCACACCGGCACTAGGCAGCGTGTTAGATGGGGATTTTAATGGAAATGGATGAAGAGGGCCAATGTTTTTATGGATTGAATATTGTTTTAACTTGAATGACTGTGTATGATGCTGATGAAATTGTATTTTAATGTGTCTTAATGTATCTTAATTGTTGTGGGGTTTGGGGTTTTATGCTGTTATGATGTGGCATCGAATTGTGCCGTACTGTAAGCCGCTCTGAGTCCCCCCTCGGGGGTTGAGAAGAGCGGGGTAAAATCCTGAAATAAATAATAAATAAATAATAAATATCTTTGGGAGGCGGCGGTGGTCCTCCATCCTAGAGAGGTGCCCTGCCCAGCGCAGCTGAGTTCTCAATAGCATGGCCTCAATGCTATACTATACTATTGTAAAATATAATATATTGTATATACATATAATATTGATAATATTATAATGTAATACAATATAATAACACTACTAATAATATATTATGATTATATATTCTATACTACATGTAATATTACTAATATTATTACAGTAGAATGTTATAGTACAATGTAATATATAATATAAATATTGTGCTATGGCGATAATATAATATACTAGCTGACCCGGCCACGCGTTGCTGTGGGATTTTTTTTAAATTGGGGACTGTGTGTGTAGTTATGTATATGTGTATATGTATGTGCGTGTATATGTGTGTACTTATGTATATGTGTGTTTGTATATGTATGTGTGTGTATATGTGTTGATGTGTGTAAGTACAGGTGTATTTATGTGTGTATGTATATATTTGTATATTTCTGTGCATGTACTGTATATATGTGTGTGTGTGTGTTTCTGTGTTCCTTTCTTCTCCCCTCTTTCCTTCCTTCCCTCCATCCTTTTATCCATTCCTTCCTTTTCCCTCCCCTCCTTCCTGCTATCCTTCCTTTTTCCTTCCTTTCTTCTCCCCTCTTTCCTTCCTTCCTTAACTCCATCCTTCTATCCTTTCCTTCCTTTCCCCTCCCATCCTTCCTGCTATCCTTCCTTTTTCCTTCCTTTCTTCTTCCCTCCTTCCTTCCAGCCATTCTTCCATCTATCGTTCCCTTCCTTTCTTCTCCCCTCCTTCCTTCCATCCATTCTTCCTTCTATCCTTCCTTTACTTTCTTCTCCCCTCCTCCCCCTCCCTCCCTCCCTTCTTTCCTTTCCCTCCTTCCTGCCATTCCTCCCCTTTTTGTATCAGTCCTTGCTCCCCTTGTCTCAGTCCCTCCATTCCTGTCCCTACCTTTCCCTACCACCACCAACATTCCGACTCTCTGAACTGCCAAGGGGATGGGGGCTCCCAGCCTACATTCTAATTGAGGGAGTATTTGCATAATCCCTCTAATTTAGGTCAGCTCCACTAACATTCCGACGCTGTAAACTGCCAGATGGAGGTGGTGTGAGGGATCATGGGAGTTGTAGTCCATAATGTTTTTTTTATTTGTGGCCGTTGGCTCTCTTTTGGGTGGGGGGTTGTTTTGAAAGCATACCTCGTAGGGTTTTCTGGGTATGTGGGCTGTTTTGTGTTTCTGCCTTGTGTAGTTTCTTTGTTTTGGAGCCTGGAAACATGACATGGAGGATTTTATATATATAGATTGTATTTACATTTTACTTGTAAGCCCCTCTGGGTCCCCTTCGGGATGAGAAGGGCAGCATATCAATGTCATCTATATATATAAATTTGCTCAGTCTGTTTAATGTCGTATATAGACAAAGAAACTATGGCTCGCAGAAACACCAAACTTTACAACCGACTGGACCATTACACTGGCTACAGACAACGCTAAAAAACCGGACCTACGTGCCTCCCAACACCCCAAAAAACAATCCCCCAAAAATGGCAACTGGACTCCCACCCGGCCTCTCCGCTGCCAGCGCGAACGTTTAGAACGTTCGCACATGGCAACCAGAGCTCGGACGTGGAAGGAGGAGGGGACACCTCTCCGCTCCTCCCCAGCCCCTCCCACCTCCTTCCGCGCCCCCTGCCGCCGCCCGGTAAGGAAGAGCGGGGGGGGCTGCAAGGAGGAGGGAACCGTCCCAGCAGCTTCCCTCCCACCTCCGCCAGGATCGGGACCGGACCGAGGAAGGCCCTGGCGGCAAAGCCGGCAAAGAGCCTTCCTCGCTTTGCCCGGTTCTCTCCCGATCCCTGAGGAGGCAGGAGAAGCTGCCCTTTTCCACCTCTTTTCCCTCCCTCTCCCGCCCCTCCTCCTCTAACACACCCCACCCGTGCCCCTGACTCCTTACCCGCCGCATCCACGCCCCGCCTTCTCCGCCGCATCCTTGGCCTTCCGCAGCGGCTGCCAGCCTCTTTGGGACCCGGCCCACGCCATCGCCTCCTCGACCTTCTCCGACGCCTCTTCCCGGTCCCTGGCCGGGCCGCGCGAAAGACCTTGCCCGTTTCGCCAAACGCGGCCCGGGCCAGGAAGCGGCTGGCCAACGGCGGAGAGGGGAGCAGAAGGCCAAGGAGGCGGCGCCCGCCAGGTCCCAAACAGGAAGGCAGCCCGGCAAAAGAGGCCGGGGCGCAGCGGGGAAGGCGTCCGCGACCCGGCTCCATGCGGCGCCTGGAAGGTCAGTGAACTACACCTCCCAGAAGGCTCCGCCGGCCCGTTTCCCAGCGGCGGCGCGGAGCCTTCTGGGAGGTGTAGTTCACTGACCTTCCAGGCGCCGCATGGAGCCGGGCCGCTTCCCGCTGGGTCTCGGCATTCTCTCGACGGCTGCCTTCCAGAGAGAGGCAGTAGTGAGAGAGTGAGAGAGGGGGAGATAGAGAGAGAGAGAGAGAGAGACGGGGGGAGAGACTGAGAGAGAGTGACAGAGAGAGAGGAGAGTGAGAGAGAGAGAGACGGGGGAGACAGAGAGAGAGAGGCAGGAGTTAGAGAGTGAGAGAGGGGGAGAGATAGAGAGTGAGAGAGAGAGAGGGGGAGAGACTGAGAGAGAGTGACAGAGAGAGAGGAGTGAGAGAGAGAGAGAGACGGGAGACAGAGAGAGAGAGGCAGGAGTGAGAGAGGGGGAGAGATAGAGAGAGAGTGAGAGAGAGAAAGAGGGGGAGAGACTGAGAGAGAGAGTGACAGAGAGAGAGGAGAGTGAGAGAGAGAGGCAGGAGTGAGAGAGTGAGAGAGGGGGGAGAGATAGAGAGAGAGTGAGAGAGAGAGAGAAAGAAAGAGGGGGAGAGACTGAGAGAGAGTGCAAGAGAGAGAGGTGTGAGAGAGAGACGGGGAGACAGAGAGAGAGGCAGGAGTGAGAGAGGGGGGAGAGATAGAGAGAGAGTGAGAGAGAGAGAGAAAGAGGGGGAGAGACTGAGAGAGAGTGACAGAGAGAGGAGAGAGAGAGAGACAAGGAGACAGAGAGGCAGGAGTAAGAGAGGGGGAGAGATAGAGAGAGAGTGAGAGAGAGAAAGAGGGGGGGAGAGACTGAGAGAGTGACAGAGAGAGAGGAGTGAGTGAGAGAGAGGGACGGGGAGACAGAGAGAGAGGCAGGACTGAGAGAGTGAGAGAGGGGGGAGAGAGTGACAGAGAGAGAGAAAGAGGGGGAGACATGGCACAGCAACGCGTGCCGGGTTTAGCTAGTATATATATATATATATATATATATATATATATATATATATATATATGGAAGAGTCGTCATGGAAAGACCGTCCCAAACAGAGAAACCTTACAACGCAGAAAACACCAAACTTGCCAACAGAAATAGGCCTCAAGCAAGGTATGTTTGTAGCAAAGAAACTCCCCCCCCCAAACCTAAAAGGCCCCCAAAACAACGAGTAAAAAAAACCTACATTTCCCAGCATCCTCCGGGGCTGCCAACGACTCTCCCAGTCTCTACATTCTGACAACATGATTGGCTGCCAATAAGGGCGGATTTGCATAACTCCTGTACTGGCCAGCCAACATGAACATTCCGACCCATAATAAACTGTCAGAGGAGGATAAGGCAAAGGGCTGAGGCACAAACACAAACACCCAATTCACTTCTGCACAAGCTCTGCAGAACGCCAGCAACACCACACACCAACAACTCCCCAGGACTTCAACATCCCACCCACCAGAACAACCCACAACAACACAGCCATGACCCCACCAAGACCGTAAGTAACATCATTTCCAACCCTTACATACTCAGACTATCTCGCATCTCCTAAATAGGGCACAGCAACGCGTGCCGGGTACAGCTAGTAAATATATAAATAAATATGTGTTTTAGAATACAGTTCAGCTTTAGCTTTTACTCTGAGGAGCTTATGCTCAGGCTCAACAGCTTTTGCTCACAGCTTTGTGTCCTGCTCTCTCATTGTAGGAAGATGCAGAAGCCTTATTCTGCATTACTTACAAGGACTATGGAAGTTTGTTGCGCTGTTTATTTTGCATGCAACACCGCAAGTTTATGTTTTTACCCTGCTGACAAGAGTAACATTTCTGTTCTTTTTCCTCTTGTCTTTCTGCAAAGTTGTTGCGTCTTTTGCATTGGATCCGACTAAATTCTGCTGGAGCGCAACCCTTTTTCCCTCTTCTCTTCCCTTCCCTAGATTTCCATATCCAGGTGCTTGTCACCGGGAGAACCGGTGGTTGTGAAACCGAGTTCTTAAATAAGGTCTCTAAACATCTCTCCAACATCAAACTCAAGACACATAGGTACCAAAAGGGCTCCGGCCACTTCCTGCTAGTCTTCTGCCCAGTGTCCTCCCGGGTGGGCACTGACATGGCCAACGCTGTTGAGGATCTCAAAGGTAAGTCCAGGCATGCCATGGCTAACCAAGCCTCTCCTTCCACAGATAGCCATCCCCCTTGCATTTCCTCCTTGGATGAAGAGCTGGGTGCCTTTGAGCTTCAACCTTGGCATCAGGAGGGCGGGAAGAATGAGAAACATATTATGGGTATTCAGTTGCAGTGAGCAATGCAACTAGGTATTGCCGAAGACGTTTATGGCCAGAGTCACTTGGTGGTTGTGTGTTTTCCGAGCTGTATGGCCATGTTCCAGAAGCATTCTCTCCTAATGTTTCGCCTGCATCTATAGCCACAAGGCTTGAGCTGGGAAAGAATGGGATTCTGCCTTGGCCAACCCTACTACTGTCAAAAGTAAACACCAAAAATATGACATTCTGGCAGGAAACTGTAAACGCAAGCTAATAAATGTCGCAGTATATGTAACAAAATATAAAAAGTGATATTTTGTTACATATACTGCAACATTTATTAGCTTGCGTTTACAGTGTACTGTGACACAAGATAGGTATTTTTTCTGTTTTGCATTCTGGCAGGAAAGCAAAAATTCTCTCATTTCCTGTTGTCTCAGCCCCTAGGAGTCATTTGGAAGTCGGATTGTTGTAACTCTATTATCTAGATCAGTGATTTTCAACCTTTTTTGAGCCGCGGCACATTTTTTACATTTACAAAACCCTGGGGCACACCACCAACCAAAATGACACAAAATGACACTCTAACACAGTCATACATATAGTTAATATGTTTTTAAATGTATTTATACACTCAGTGTGAAACCTGGACCTGTTTCGATGAACACAACAGAGATATCCTGGCAGGAATGGTAGAAAGACACACACGAAGCTCTTGCTTCCCTTCTCAAAAACTTCTCCATCACGGTCACTCGCTTGTCTTGCTGTGATCCCAAATTGCCACTGTCACTTGACGCGCAGCTGCAGCACTAACTCTAACTTTGTTTACTTAGCCGCGTCTGAGCGAATCCAAGCTGGCGCGACCATAGCACTCTCGCATCACTTCTTAGGTGACGCGAGAGTGCTATGGTTCAATTTCTTAAAGGGACAGATGCGCCTTATAGTTCATATATGAATGAAGTTCAAAAATAATTTCCGACGGCACACGCGATGATCTATCGCGGCACACTAGTGTTCCGCGCCACACTGGTTGAAAATAACTGATCTAGATCACAGTTTCTCAACCTGAGGGTCGGGACCCCTGAGGAGGTCGCGAGGGGGTTTCAGAGGGGGCTCCAAAGACCATCAGAGAAGGCTGAGAGAAGACATGATAGCCATGTATAAGTATGTGAGAGGAAGTCATATATATGTTGTGTTCATCAAAACAGGCCCAGGTTTCACACTGAGTGTATAAATACATTTAAAAACATATTAACTATATGTATTGCTGTGTTAGAGTGTCATTTTGTGTCATTTTGGTTGGTGGTGTGCCCCAGGATTGTGTAAATGTAAAAAATGTGCCGCGGCTCAAAAAAGGTTGAAAAACACTGGTCTAGGTGGTCCTGATTAACTAGCTGTACTCTGAGCTTGCATCTAGCTGTAAAACTACACAAGCTAGAAACCTCTTACACTCGAGTATACAGCAACACAAACCCCATTTACTCATGAGTATCCCTGAGCAAACAAATATATATTTATGTATTGATTATAGGATTTCTACAAATCCAAACAATATCAAATCCATATTTAACTTTAATTCTGCATATTAAATTTTTGTGACAACAACAACAACTTGGAACGGCCTGTAGTGCAAGCAGCAACCTCCTTTGGTTTCCCTTCTGAGCATGCACAAACAGCACATCGGAGCAAAAAAAAGATCCGATAAGCCTGTTTCACCTGCTGGTCGCAGTGTGTGTAAACCACAAGGAAAGTGCAGACACTCGTTTTCCCACCAACCTCTCATAGAAGAGTCTGCCAGGACCATCCCATCCAAACTCCCTTCTGCCACAAAGGAAGGCACCACCCAGGTGTTTCTCACAGCTTCTTTTTATTTGTTCTTCCAGGTGAGCCGAAGGCGGTCTTAGTGATGCTGCATCACAAACCGAAGGAGAACAACTCCTATGTGGACACCAAGCTAAGGTCATCACACCCAGCCGTGGTGCGCGCCGTCTGCGCTCGCTACACCGTCGAAGAAGGCTTCTACGCCTGCCCGATGAATGAGGAGGCCGTGACCATTGTGGCCGAAGTCCTTGAAGACCGCTGCAAAGGGGGGAAGGTGGACCCCGCAGGCCCTGGAACTTGTCTTCCAGGTCTTTGAATACATAGTGCTTTCCGGATGCTGCTAGCTGCCAGGCATCTCATTATTGGGAGGAAAAGGACATAAAGGACAAGGATGTTGGGGACTATTATACTAAAATTATTATTTTACACTGGGCTCTCTGTACCCACGAATCAACCATCTATGGCTTGGAATATTTCCAGTAAAACCAAAACATTGTTTTTAACCACTGAATATACAGTGGTAAAAACTGTATATTCAGTGGTAAAAATGCCCGAGTTAGGTCTTTCGTAAGGATAAATATTACAAGTAGTCATGGCTGGATTTTGCATTTTGTGAATGACCCCATTAGACCAGGGCTGTCCAACTTCTACCGGCCCGAGGGCCGGGATTCCGGTCACTGATCACCTGGGGGGCCGCATGCTCCCCATGGCTCCGCCCTCCCTCCTAAAGCGACATGCCGGGCGGTCTCAGAAGCGGGCGAAATTCACGGCCACTGCCCCCTTTGCTCTGCTCCCCATGGCTCCGCCCTCCCTCCTAAAGCATCACACCAGCCTCAGAAGCGGCGATTTCGCCGCTCTGCCGCCCGGCATGACGCTTTAGGAGGGAGGGCGAGCCATGGGGGTTTCCTGACTCCTCCCTCCCTCCTAAAACGTCACGCCAGCCTCAGAAGCGGCGATTTCGCCCGCTTCTGCCGCCCAGCATGACTCTTTAGGAGGGAGGGCGGAGCCATGGGGAGCAGAGCAAGGGGGCAGTGGCTGTGAATGGCGCTTGCGCCACCGCGCGCATGCGCACTTCTTTGGGGGGATTTTTTTGGATTTTTTTTTTAAAAAATGGATTTTTAATATAAAAAACAGCTGTTTTCTTGTAGGAAGGCCGGATCCAAGGGGCTGGCGGGCCGTGTGCGGCCCACGGGGCTGCCTGTTGGGCAGGCCCGCATTAGACAAAGCATAAAGATGTTAGTGAACTACAACTCCCAACAGCATGGGTTAATTTCCCCCAAACCCCACCAGTATTCAAAGTTGGCCATGTTGAGTATGTGTGCCAAGTTTGGTCCAGGTCCATATTTGATACCCCCATCAATCAAAACCATAATAAAGCTGAACTAATCTTCTGGCCGGAAAACCTTTTTGATAATCCACTGGTCACCACCGGACTTGTAATCAATATTAAACCTTTGGCCTCGTAGCGGTACCTTAGTCTTGAGTACTGTGGACTTGCATTCAGGCCTGTGCACTGAGGTAATGCTGAAGATATTATTTCTTCAAGATGTGCGCTGCCACCTTTAGACTTTTGATTGCTGCAGGGAACTGCTTTAAAACTCTTTTGACAGAGGCTCACGTGAGGCAGTTGTGTTTCACAATAACACAATGAAGTTTATTTAAGAGAACTTACAAGAATAGGCATTATTAAGCTTAAGTGGTTTCAGAATTAATGTTATAAAAAGTGTATGGTTCCTTTAAGCAATTCAAATCTTTGTTACAAAATATCACTCCTTTTTCCCTCCAAGAATTTACTGCCTAGCAAATCCGAACTCTACTACAGATAGTCCTTCCCTGGATCTATCTCTCCACTCCTTTACCAACTATCTCCCTGACAGATGTAGAATCTAAAACACAAGGGTGGAACCACAAGGGGATGACGCAATGCAAGCTCACGGGTATATTGACAACAGTATATTGACAGCAGTATAGAATAAAGAACGACGCAATACCGTGTTTCCCGAAAGTAAGACAACGTCTAACTTTCTTGTTACCCCCAAAAGCCCCACTACGTCCTACTTTCGGGTACGTCTTATATTGGACATACCCGAAAGAATTCTTCACCCAGTAGTACCACACGGGCCGACCGCGGCACGCCTCTTGCCTGGCCTCTGACGCGCCGCCACTCACGCCTCTTGCTCTCTTCCCTCCCTTCCTTGGACGAAGGAAGGGATGGGGAAAGGAGCAAGAGGTGTGGCGAAGCGGCGCCGCGTCAGAGGCCTGGCAGAAAGGTGCGCCACGGAGGTGTGCCGCGGCCGATGGGGCGGCGGCGGCGTGGCGACGAGGTACGGCTTACTTTCGGGGTACGGCTTATATTAGCCGACCCCCCTGACACCCCCGATACGTCTTACAATCGGGGGTGTCTTACTATCGGGGAAACACGGTAGTAGCCAGTATATAAGATATCACAGCCTGGTTACGAGTACACCAAGATTGAATAACATCAAGTCCATGAAAACAGGGGCAACAAGGGCAAAAGTCCAGGATGATGTGCAGTTCTGTGTTACTCACGACAAGAATGGGAAGTCCAGGGATGAGAGGAAGGCTGAGCGTGGTCAAAAGGTAAACAATGGACGAATGAATAATGTAAATAATGAATTGTCGTAAAGCTTGAGGTAGATTTAAACAGCCAGCAACTGGGTCCACAGGGAAATTGCCTATTTTCCCTGTGGACCCAGTCGCTGGCTGTTTACATCTACCTCAAGCTTTACGACAATTCATTATTTACTTTGGGCTTGTTTACGTTTCTTGATGACGCATCTCACTGCGCCGCCAGTCGCTTCCCAGTGACGTGGCTAGAGCGCCACGGAGACGGCACCTCCAGTCGCGCCCTTGTGACGCGTCTCCAGCGTTCCAGCTGGATCCGTCCACTGTTTACCTTTTGACCACGCTCAGCCTTCCTCTGATCCCTGGACTTCCCATTCTTGTCGTGAGTAACACAGAACTGCACATTATCCTCGACGTTTGCCCTTGTTGCCCCTGTTTTCATGGACTTGATGTTATTCAATCTTGGTGTACTCATGAACCAGGCTGTGATATCCTATATACTGGCTACTATTGCGTATGCTTCTTTATTCTATACTGCTGTCAATATACTGTTGTTCATATATTGGATTGATAAACCCTATTTTGATTTATTGTGACCACCCGTGAGCTTGCATTGCGTCATCCCCTTGTGGTTCCACCCTTGTGTTTTTGCTGCTTGTTAGCCTACCCCTCCCTTTTGCGTTCTCAGATGTAGAATCTACTCACTAGCTAACTCTGCTAGCAACCTGACCACTTTCAATCTTCTTCTCTCTAACACTAACTCCCACAACTGCTCTCTAACACTCCCTCCAACAGACCCCTCCCCTGAACTCCCAGACTCTGTCTGATGGTTTTTCAAAAACACCCCCTTTCAAGTCATTTTCTTTCTTTTTCTAAGTTTGGCTCCACCCCCTCTCTACCAGCCAATCCTAACTCCCCTCATTTCCCTCCAGGCTTACTCTTAGGCTCGCCACCTTTTGGAAATGAGATCCAAGACGGAAGCCCCCAGGAAACTATCTAAAAGGGCTGCCAATTCTTGGGCCTACTTTTCTAGGCTTTACCTAGCCTACCAGGTAGGGAATTCATCACATCATCTCCTCAAAGGTACTCTGGATGACAAACAAAGTGTCACGGCCTGCCTAGGAGCCTATGGTATGAGGCTCCTACCCAGAGCCTTGACAAATAATAACACCAGATAAGGCACCTGGGACGGCTGACCCTGAGAGTAACACTCCAAGTTCTGGCGCGCACAAAAACCGCAGGGTTGTATCGAGCGGTAACAGCCTGTTTGAATGTGTGGGCGGACTTCTATATAAGGGAGGTGCACTGCTGTATCACCACTTTTCGGCATTATACATGTTTGGTTTCCTTATATTAAAGTTTGATTAATATCCAGGAGTCTCCTGTGAGTTAATTTCAAGCGTCTATAGCAGGGGTGGGCAACCTATGGCCCACGGGCCGGATCCAGCCCGGCAGCCAGTTCTGTCCGGCCTGGGGAGAGGACGTCAGGGGCGGGGCCAAGAGGAAGGGGTGCCGCTACCGCCATCCCGTCGCGGGCTCTGTGAGGCCTGCGCCAGCAGACAGGCCAGAGGAGCGGCAGCTTTGGAGTGCGTGCATCCCTGCAGGCGATCTGGGCCTGCAGCGGCAGCACTCCGCGACCTACGGGGGCTTATCGCCCTGGTGACCCGGAAGACTTGATCGTCTTCCGGGTCGCCAGGGCGATGAGCTGCCTCCGATCGCCTGCTGCTCTCCTTTTTTTTTTTTGTCCTTGCGGAAGGACACGGGGACAGAGCGCTGTGTGGAAGGGGAGGAGGGCAGAGGGGAGGAAGGAAGGGAGAGGCAGCCAGGAAGACCTGCCTCCCGCCCCGAGCGGGTCATGGAGGCCTTGGGCGATGGCGGCGTCGCCATGCAGGCAGGGAGGAGGCGGAGAGAAGCTGCGCCGGCCCTCCTCCCTTGCGTCGTCGGCATCGCCTGCCTGGGCCGCCCCCTTGTAAAGGAAGGAGGCGGCGAGGAGGAGGAAGGGAAGGCTTGCCCCGCTGGCAGGCATGCATGCATGCGCACGCATGCCCACCAGCGGGCTTCCCTTCCTTCCTCCTCCTCCTCCTCGCCGCCTTCTTCCCTTGCAAGGGGGCGGGCCAGGCAGCGAGGAGGAGGCGGACAGAAGCCGCATGGCTTCCTCCTCTCACCCTCCTTTCGGTTCTGCGGGAGGAGGTGGCGACGGAAGCTGCATGGCATTGGCCGTGAGGCCTCCGCCCGCCTCCTCCTCCTCCCGTGACCGAAAGGAGGGTGTGAGGAGGTGGACGGAACCCCCAGGGCTGTGCGGCTTCTGTCGCCGCCTCCTCGCGCCGTCCTTTCGGTCGCGGGAGGAGGAGGTGACAGAAGCTGCACGGCACCAGCCGCCTCCTCCCACGACCGGAAGGAGGGCGCGAGGAGGAGGCGGACGAAAGCTGCATGGTCGCCTCCTCCCGCGACCAACTTCCAGTCGTGGGAAGAAGTGGACGGAAGCCCCACGCCCTGCTCTCGGTCCCACCTGTGTCATATATACATTTGGCGGGGATGAGAGACAGGGCCTTCTCAGTGGTGGCCCCTTGGCTGTGGACGGCCCTTCCTAGAGACATCAGATTGGCCCCTTCCTTGTTAGCATTTCGGAGGAAAGTTCAAACCTGGTTGTTCGAGCAGGCGTTCAAATAGGCAGTGTAACAGATAGAGGAACATGGAATTGACTGGATGATGAAATTGGGTCCTGATTTTAACTAAGAGGCGCTAACGAGTTATGTTGTACTGACTTTGTAATGATTGTATATTAATGCCATTATTTTAATTGTTTTTGTGATGTTGAGCATTGAATTTTTGCTTTGAGTCGCCCGAGGGCTGAGAAAAGCGGTATATAAATGGAGTAAATAAATACATAAATAAATAAACCTTTAAAACTGTGGCATAGACACCGAGAACTGGGAAGCCTTGGTCCTTGAGCGCTCTAAGTAGAGGTCAGCTGTGACCAGCAGTGCTGAGGAATTTGAAGAGGCATGAATGGAGGGAGAAAGGGAGGTAGTGTGTCAAGCCAACCCCGACTGGAACTGTCTTCCACCTGTGACAGGGAGAACATGTGGGTCAAGAACAGGGCTCCACAGCCACCTACGGACCCACCACCAGCAAGGCACCACACCTGGAAGACCAGCATCCTCGAGCCACGAGGGATTGCCTAAGAAAGTAAAACCAGATCCCCTCCACACAGTTGTATGTATAACATCCACAGTGAACTGGATTATATGGCAGTGTGGACTCCCCCAGCTAACCCAGTTCAAAGCAGATCCTGTGGATTCCCTGCCTTGATATTCTGGGATACATAGTAGGGCTGTGTGGAAGGGCCCTGGGTTGATGCCTCTACTTGACTTAAGACTCTAGTCTTCATCCTATTAAGCCAGGTGGCTGTGTCCAGTATAACAGAATGGGTTGGGTTGGGCCAATGGGGCGGCCGGGGCTCCTCCTCGTCTTCCTGGCTTTCGCTTTCCTTTCCCTCCTTCTTCCTGAAGAGGCGGAAATCGGAGGAAGCAAGCCCCCCAGAGACAGACTACTCTTCCGACCAAGGTGCTGGCTTGGGTCTGGTCCCGATTCCCAGCGCCCCGGAACCCGCCTCTCCCCCAGGTAAAGAGGGAGGGGGAGGACCCTGATCCGGGCGGCGCTCTGCGCAAGCTCAGGAACCCCTTGGCGCGCTTTCCTGGGAGAGACTGGGAAGACCGCCCCCGAGCATGTGCAGAGAGCAAAGCAAAGCGGGGTTGGTTGAGGGAGGGGAGGCCGGGGGGGCTCACGACGTCTCTGCCGATCGATCTATCTATCTATCTGCCTATCTATCTATCTGCCTATCTATCTATCTGCCTATCTATCTATCTAATTATCTGCCTATCTATCTATCTGCCTATCTATCTATCTATCTATCTGCTATCTATCTATCTATCTATCTATCTATCTATCTGCCTATCTATCTATCTATCTATCTGCCTATCTATCTATCTGCCTATCTATCTATCTGCCTATCTATCTATCTATCTATCTATCTGCCTATCTGCCTATCTATCTATCTATCTATCTATCTATCTGCCTATCTATCTATCTGCCTATCTATCTATCTATCTATCTGCCTATCTATCTATCTATCTATCTATCTATCTGCCTATCTATCTATCTATCTATCTGCCTATCTATCTATCTATCTATCTATCTATCTATCTATCTATCTATCTGCCTATCTATCTATCTATCTATCTATCTATCTATCTGCCTATCTATCTATCTATCTATCTATCTGCCTATCTATCTATCTATCTATCTATCTATCTATCTGCCTATCTATCTATCTATCTATCTATCTATCTATCTATCTATCTATCTATCTATCTATCTGCCTATCTATCTATCTATCTATCTATCTATCTATCTATCTATCTATCTATCTATCTATCTGCCTATCTATCTATCTATCTGCCTATCTATCTATCTGCCTATCTATCTATCTATCTATCTGCTATCTATCTATCTATCTATCTATCTATCTATCTATCTATCTATCTCTATCTGCCTATCTATCTATCTATCTATCTGCCTATCTATCTATCTGCCTATCTATCTATCTGCCTATCTATCTATCTATCTATCTATCTATCTATCTATCTATCTATCTATCTGCCTATCTATCTATCTATCTATCTATCTATCTATCTGCCTATCTATCTGCCTATCTATCTATCTATCTATCTGCCTATCTATCTATCTATCTATCTATCTATCTATCTATCTATCTATCTGCCTATCTATCTATCTATCTGCCTATCTATCTATCTGCCTATCTATCTATCTGCCTATCTATCTATCTATCTATCTATCTATCTATCTATCTATCTATCTATCTATCTATCTATCTATCTATCTATCTATCTATCTATCTATCTATCTATCTATCTATCTATCTATCTATCTATCTATCTATCTATCTATCTATCTGCCTATCTATCTATCTATCTATCTATCTATCTATCTATCTGCCTATCTATCTATCTGCCTATCTATCTATCTGCCTATCTATCTGCCTATCTATCTATCTATCTATCTATCTATCTATCTATCTGCCTATCTATCTATCTGCCTATCTATCTATCTATCTATCTATCTATCTGCCTATCTATCTATCTGCCTATCTATCTATCTAACTATCTATCTGCCTATCTATCTATCTATCTATCTATCTGCCTATCTATCTGCCTATCTATCTATCTGCCTATCTATCTATCTATCTGCCTATCTATCTATCTATCTGCCTATCTATCTATCTATCTATCTATCTATCTGCCTATCTATCTATCTATCTGCCTATCTATCTATCTGCCTATCTATCTATCTGCCTATCTATCTATCTATCTATCTATCTATCTATCTATCTATCTATCTATCTATCTATCTGCCTATCTATCTATCTATCTATCTATCTATCTGCCTATCTATCTATCTATCTATCTATCTGCCTATCTATCTATCTATCTGCCTATCTATCTATCTGCCTATCTATCTATCTATCTATCTATCTGCCTATCTATCTATCTGCCTATCTATCTGCCTATCTATCTATCTGCCTATCTATCTATCTATCTATCTATCTATCTGCCTATCTATCTATCTATCTATCTGCCTATCTATCTATCTGCCTATCTATCTGCCTATCTATCTATCTATCTATCTATCTATCTGCCTATCTATCTATCTATCTATCTATCTATCTATCTATCTATCTATCTATCTGCCTATCTATCTGCCTATCTATCTATCTGCCTATCTATCTATCTATCTATCTATCTCTATCTATCTATCTATCTATCTCTGCCTATCTATCTATCTATCTATCTATCTGCCTATCTATCTATCTATCTATCTATCTATCTATCTGCCTATCTATCTATCTATCTATCTGCCTATCTATCTATCTATCTGCCTATCTATCTATCTATCTATCTATCTATCTGCCTATCTATCTATCTGCCTATCTATCTATCTCTATCTATCTGCCTATCTATCTATCTGCCTATCTATCTATCTATCTATCTATCTATCTATCTATCTATCTGCCTATCTATCTATCTATCTATCTGCCTATCTATCTGCCTATCTGGCCTTTCTCCTCCTGGGGGGACTTAAAGCAGTTGACACATAAAATGGCAAAATTCAATGCCTTACATTGGGCACCGATACAATGCCAATACAAACAATTACAATAGTAAAACCACAATAAAACATAAATCATAGTTAAAACAATACATCAACAAGCATTAAAGCAATGAATCTATCTGCCTATCTCTCTCTCTCTCTCTCTCTCTCTCTTTCTTCCTTTCTGCCTAGCTCATCACATCTATCAGCCCAAGTCCCTGTACAGTTTTTATTCGAGGGTAATATTTTCCCTGCACGTGACCTTGGTTCTTGCCAAGTTTCTCTCTGAGGCGGCACCAGGATCGAGCAACTTCCTGTATTAGACTCAGGCGGAAACGTTCCTTGTATCTATTTGCATTACTGTTGTGTTCATACATCTATGTCAGGCCGGGGCCAACTTGGCTCCTCCTGCCAGCTGTTTTGGACTTCAACTCCCACATTTCCCAACAGCCCCAGTAGGCCCTTTCCTTCCCCCCCTCAGCTTGCTCAGGGGCACAAAACAATCACTATATTGAGGTTGTGTTGTCGGAAGGTTTTCATGAGCGGAATTACTGGGTTGCTGTGAGTTTCCAGGCTGCCTGGCCATGTTCCAGAAGCATTGTCTCCTGAAGTGTCAGCCACATCTATGGCAGGCATCCTCAGAAGTTGTGAGGTCTAATGTATTGTCAAAGGCTTTCATGGCCAGAATCAGTGGGTTGTTGTGTGTTTTCCAGGTTGTATTGTGTAATGCAGCGTTATTCAACCTGTTTTGAGGCACAGCACATTTTTTACATGTACAAAATCCTGGGGCACACCACCAACCAAAATGAGACAAAATGACACTCTAACACAGTACTACATATAGTTAATGTGTTTTTAAATGTATTTATACACTCAGTGTGAAACCTGGGCCTGTTTCGATGAACACAACATAGATATCCTGGCAGGAATGGCAGAAAGACACACACGAAGGTCTTGCTCAATTTATAGTTAACACAGAATCAAAGAGCATCCTGAACTCTTTGCAACAATGGAATTGAACCAAACTTGGCATATTGAACTCTCATTGCCAACAGAAAGTACTGAAATGGTTTGCTTGGGAATTGACCTTGAGTTTGGAGTTGTAGTTCACCCCTACACCCAGAGAGCACTGTGGACTCAAACAATGTTATGTTATGTTGTTGTTTGTTTTCTATCCAGAATCACAATGTTGGGAGGAGGCTCACCACTTTAAGGTCCCTGAAACAGGCATGGGAAAACTTTGGCCCTCTGGGTGCTTTG
>JARBWK010001478.1:0-18956 GCA_030556195.1 Anolis apletophallus | reverse complement strand
TTTACTGATGGTCTTTGACAACCCCTCTGAAACTCCCTTGTGACCCCCCTCCCCCGAGGTCCTGGCCCCCAGGTTGAGAAACACCGTCCTAGAACATTCCGGTGGGAACACTTCTTACGATATTGTCCCTCAGGAAATATCATCTTTTAGTGTTCCATCCATCCTCTTTTTTCACTTGGGTCCTAAATCAAGAAATAGTTTTCCAAGATCTACAGAGCTCTCACTAGAACACCTCAGCAGAGAGTCCAAAAGTGGCAGGCTAAAACCCAGATCCTCAATCAATGGCTGATACCAAATGAGAGACTCCCTCCAGGGCACACAGATGCAGAGCCAACCTTAAGAAATGGGGCTACAAAGTAGAGTCCATGACATGCAAGTGTGGAGAAGAGCAAATCACAGACCATCTACTGTACAGTCTGAGCCCTGTCACATGCACAATCAGGCAGTAGCCAGGATTTTGATTCGGGGGGTGAGTTTGGTTCGGGGCTGAGACTGGGTGGAAGAGGGTCTACCTAGCAAACCTTTTGTATTGTTATCCCAATAACCTTGTAATGTGGGATATAATGAGCATAGTGATCAGATCATGATATGAATAAACATAATAGTTTAAATAATGTGCCAGTAAGGCCTTCTCGCGGACCACCCTGAGAATTTCCGGGGGGGGGGCTGAGCCCCTCAACCCCCCCCCAGCTACGATTCTGGGTGGGGGTCTGTGTGTTGGACAGAATGATAGTCTATGGGCAGGGCCGTGGCCAGGATTTTGATTTGGGGGCTGAGTTTGTCTCGGGAGGGGGGCTGAGACTGGGTGGAAGAGGGTCTACCCTAAGCAAACCTTTTGTATTGTTATCCCAATAACCCCATTAATGTGGGATATAATGAGCATGGTGATCAGATCATGATATGAATAAACATAACAGTTTAAATAATGTGCCAGTAAGGCCTTTTTCGCGGACCACCTGAGAATTTAGGGGCTGAGCCCCTTAGCCCCCTGGCTACATGCATGTGCACAATGGAGGGCCTTCTGATAACAACACCAAGTGGCCAGCTACTGGTCAAAGGACATTTAATAGAATACCAAGTTTGCAAACTTTGTGTTTTGTTTGTTTGTTTGTAATGTAATACAACTGTTTGATTTGCTCCTGACACAATAAATAAAAAATACTTGGGTCCTGAAAAACTTCTGGACCTGCTTCCCAGACAATGATGGTGTCCATGAGCTTCTTCAATACCACAAAAGAGCCAGCTGCATCAATGAAGCCTAGCAAGGCTTATTTGCTGATTCTGGATTATGTCAGCTCCACTATGTGGTTATATATTGTCCATCCAAACGTAAAGGCACCCCCCCTGCCTCTGCAAAGGCATTGACTATTAATCAAATCAAAGAGTCAGAAGAGACCACAATTCAATCCAACTCTCTGCCATGCAGTGTCTTGGTAGACACTGATTATCTGGATCCGGCACAGTCTGGCTTTAGGCCGGGATATGGCACTGAGACAGCCTTGGTCGCCTTAGTGGATGATCTATGCCGGGAGCTTGACAGGGGGAGTGTGTCCCTGTTGGTTCTGCTGGACCTCTCAGCGACCTTCGATACCGTCGACCATGGTATCCTTCTGGGACACCTCGCAGGAATGGGCCTTGGAGGTACTGCATTGCAGTGGCTCTAGTCCTTCCTCGGGGGTTGCTCCCAAAAAGGTGTTGCTAGGGACTCCTGCTCGACCCCACGGCCATTGTACTGTGGGGTCCCACAGGGTTCAATACTGTCCCCTATGTTATTTAACATATACATGAAGCCGTTGGGGGAGATCATCCGGAGTTTCGGGGTGCGGTGTCATCTGTATGCAGATGGTGTCCAACTCTGTCACTCCTTCCCACCTGCTACTAAGGAGGCTGTTCAAGTCCTGAACTGGTGTTTGGCCGCTGTAACTGACTGGATGAGGGCTAACAAATTGAAACAAAATCCAGACAAGACAGAGGTCCTCCTGGTCAGTCGCAAGGCCGAACAGGGCATAGGGTTACAGCCTGTGCTTGATGGGGTTACACTCCCCCTGAAGGCGCAGGTTCGCAGTCTGGGAGTGATCCTGGACTCATCGCTGAGCCTGGAGCCCCAGGTCTCGGCGGTGGCCGAGAGAGCTTTTGCACAGTTAAAGCTTGTGCACCAGCTGCGTCCGTACCTTGGGAAGTCTGACTTGGCCATGGTGGTCCACGCTCTGGTTACATCCCAAATAGACTACTGCAACACTCTCTACGTGAGGTTGCCTCTGAAGACTGCTCGGAAGCTGCAATTAGTCCAATGTTTGGCAGCCAGGTTACTAACAGGAGCGAGGCACAGGGAGCATACAACTCCTTTGCTGCGCCAGCTCCACTGGCTGCCCCTTAGCTTCCGGGCACAATTCAAAGTGCTGGTTTTAACCTACAAAACCCTATACGGTTCTTGCCCAGTTTACCTGTCCGAACAGATTCTCCGCTACGAACCATCAAGAACATTAAGATCCTCCAGAGAGGCCCTGCTCTCAGTCCCGCCGGCTTCTCAAGCGCGGCTGGTGAGGACAAGAGACAGGGCCTTCTCCGTGATCGCCCCTTGGCCGTGGAACTCTCTCCCAAGTGATGCTAGATCTGCCCCCTCTCTGTTGTCCTTTAGGAGGCTGGTGAAGACCTGGTTGTGGAACCAGGCCTTCCCAGAATAGGCTGAGATTGGCTATTGTCTGAATGTATGACCACGTTTACAGATTGAGTGGAATTGTTTTAATGGCTATGTGGTTTTATGTTGAGTTTTAATGTATTTTAATATGTCGTAATTGTTTTTAAATTTATAACATTGAGTTTTTTGCTGTTATGCCGGTCTGAGTCCCTCGATAGAGGTGAGAAGGTTAGGGTACAAACGTTTTAAATAAAATAATAATAAACATAAATGCAGGAACACACAATCCAAGCAACTCTCAACAGATGGCCATCCACCCTCCATGTGCCAGGACTCAACTGACAGATGCCTGTTGACAGGAGCAGTGTTGCCCTTTCAGTTAAGAGGCGGGAAATTCAAAAAGTCACAGACTTATTGACCCGCCCTCGTACATACAGATACTTATACCTTTACCTGTTTGTCATTTTGACACTTCAGCACATCAGTCATAGTAGATTAAATAGTTACATAACAGTTTGCTGCCTCTTCTTCCTATCATATCCACAATCTGCTATGTGAGGCAGTTCCTCACATCCTTCAGTTCATCTCTAAGTGAGGTGCAAATGGTGGGTAGGAAGAAGCAAAGCCTTTTGATGGTGGCAACCTAGTTATGGAAAGCCCTCTGCAGAATCGCTTGCCTGGTACCTTTTAAATCAGTGCTGGGTAAAGATTTTTTTTAAAAATCCAATACTTATTATATCTAGACTTATTTAATCCACTGAAATTTAGGTATGATGTGTACTTTTAGCCATACTCTGTTTCTTACACCAGTGTTTCCCAACCAGTGTGCCGGGGCACACTAGTGTGCCGTGAGCGATCATCAGGTGTCCCGTGGGAAATTGGAACCTCCAGGAAGGGGTGGGGGGAGAGTCTAGTGTGTTGAAGTATAAAAACCCTAAGAAACCTACCTCGATAAAGGCACAAAATTACAAACACCCCCCTCCCCACCCGTTGTCTACTTGGTCTCTCCCTCTCCATGCATTGGGAAGGCCCGCTTCCCTTTCCCCAAGTAGAGACCTCCTCTTGCCTCCTGGGGGTTCTGTGTGGGAAGTTTGGCCCAGTTCTATCATTGGTGGGGTTCAGAATGCTCTTTGATTGATGGGGAACTATAAATCCCAGCAACTACAACTCCCAGATTTCCCCTGGACTCCATCTGCGTTCATATTTGGGCATATTGAGTATTCATGCCAAGTTTGGTCCTGATCCAACATTGTTTGAGTCCACAGTGCTCTCTGGATATAGGTGAACTACAACTCCAAAACTCAAGGTCAATGCCCTTATAGCAATTTCTCTTGTTTATGGGAGTTCTGTGTGGGAAGTTTGTGTCTTTCTGCCATTCCTGCCAGGATATCTGTGTTGAGTTCATCAAAACAGGTCCAGGTTTCACACTGAGTGTATAAATACATTTTAAAAACATATTAACTATATGTATTACTGTGTTAGAGTGCCATTTTGTGTCATTTTGGTTGGTGGTGTGCCCCAGAATTTTGCAAATGTAAAAAGTGTGCCGCGACTCAAACAAGGTTGAAAAACACGGTCTTACACTATTTTAGTAATTGTTACTACTTATTACTATTCTAATGACTGCTGACAGTGCCGGTTGGCAGATTCCATGTCCTCAAGACAATGACTCCATTCTGGGCTTTAGTCCAAATCTTGAATGAGCACCCAATGAGGTGTTGTTAACTTCCTTAAATATGGTCTAATACCTTGGACAGCTTCTTAACTCCAGAATGGATACATTGTCCTATTGACGCCACCAGTTGCCCCTGGTTGTAGATGGATCTTATCATTATACTTTAATCTTCCATAGTTGCAAGAAAATGCTTTTCTGGACAACATACAAACAGTGAACAGTAAAAAAATAAATATTAATGTGATGGCTCAGGAATGTTTCCCCAAGGTAACCAATAGCTTCCGAGAATTGCAGCAATTTGAGGATTACTCTTTTAAAGCCGAAACTTGCGTTTGAAGTGTGGTGCTTTTGAAATACCTTTCTTGAATAACAGATATTGTTTATCTGCTTTTTTTCTCCTTTGTATTTGTATCTGAACACTAAACTAGTTCCTGAAAACAGAGTATTCCTCAAGTTTATATGGGTAGAAAATGAATATGTGTTCTTTCTTCAGGCTGAGACTTTCCTGAATCTGAAAATAACCAGACTATTCTGAATTCCGCTCCTCCTTTTACAAAGTTAAATCAAATATAGATAATTCAAATATAGAACCATTTTTCTGTCAGTTGGCAGCCTGTAATAGAAAAGTTTTCTGTACTGCTGTAATTTGTAGTTAAGACCACATCACATAATAATGGCAGCAATCATTGTTATATGATTCATAAAAGAAACCAACCATAACTGCACAATGGAAAGAAGAGGAAGCCTGTAGTATTGGGGTGCTCCCAGATGGACAGGCCCTGCCATTACACATTATCACAGCAGTTCCTTATTTCTCTCTTCAACAAAATTCATATGATAAGAAACAGAGATATATTAATCAGCGAGAAAATACAAATCTGCAGGGAAGCGACCCAAAATCAGTGGATTACAGGATGGCTAGAAAATAAATGAGTATACAGTCTAAAACAGGAGTGGGCAATTATTTTTTCCAAGGGGCCACACGAGAGCCAAAAAATATTATGGAGGGCCGCACCTGAAGGCTGAACTACATTCTAATCTACATTATTTATTTATTTACTATATTTACTATATATTAAACATCATTGATATTAACATATTAATATATCAAGAAATATTCATATATTATTAGTATTAATACCATAATTATTATATTCTCTCTCGGCATTACTTCGCGAATGAAGATTCAGGAAGGACTCATCCCACGCTTTTTACAAGTGCGTTGATGACTAAAAAGGCCAATCTGAGATAGGCAAGTCCGGTTGCAGAAAGCACAGCAGAAAGTCTCCTTGGGTAATGTTGTTTCCGAGTTGCAGTTCTTTCTGCGTTGTCGTTTCTCTTCGAGACCCATTCGGCGTGTCTTCTCGAAAGAGGCCACAGCATTGTGGATAGTGCTTCTCCATGTCTCCCGATGTGAGGCCAGGGTAGACCATTGTTGGTGATCAATCTGGCCGAGCCTGAGATGTTGTTTCAGGGAGTCCTTATATCTCTTTTTGGGGGCGCCTCTCTTGCGCTGACCCGTGGTGAGTTCACCATAGAGTAGTATCTTTGGGAGGCGGTGGTCCTCCATCCTAGAGACGTGCCCTGCCCAGCGCTGCTGTGTTCTCAATAGCATGGCCTCAATTATTGATATATATATATATATATATATATAGAGAGAGAGAGAGAGAGAGAGAGAGAGAGATTATAATATATTGAAATTATAATATAATATAAGCACTCGGCCATCTGAGGCGGCTTATTCGACCTGGCGACCTGGAAGACGATCAAGTCTTCCGGGTCGCCAGGGCGATCAGCCCTTGCAGGCCGCTGAGTGCTCCTGCTGCAGGCCCGGATTGCCTCCAGGGATGTCAGGCACTCCAAAGCCACCGCTCCTTCAGTCTGTCTGCCGACACAGCCCTGCGATGGGATGGCGGCAGCAGCACCCCTTACTCTCGGCCCTGCCCCTGACGCCCTTCTCCCCGAGCTGGACAGAATCAGCTGCCGGGCCGCATCCGTCCCGCGGGCCGTAGGTTGCCCACCCCTGGTCTAAAACCAACTGTATACTCATTTATCCTTGAGTAAATTTCATGGAAATCCATGTGTATGGCATGTATAAAGGGTGGGGGGTTTATCGGGGGTTGGTTATTTGAAACCCCCCAAAAATCAAAACTGAAATCGTGTTAAAGCTGGAACAATCTTCTGGCCCTCTTAAAAGCCCACTGGTCACCACCAGACTTATAAGTAATATTAAGCTTTTGGCTTACCAGAGGTATCTTAGGCCAGAATGCTCTGGACTTGCATTCAGGCCAGTGCACTGAGGTACTACCGAATAAATTATTTCTGCCACCATTAGACTTTTGATTGCTGCAGGGAACTGCTTTAAAACTCTTTTGACAGAGGCGCACGTGAGGCAGATGTGTTGAACAATAACACAACTAAGTTTATTTAAGAGATTTACAAAAATAGGCATTAAGCATAGTGGTTCAGAAATATTGGCATGAAAGTGTATGGTTCCTTTAAGCAGTTCAAATCTTAGTTACAAATTACCACTCCTTTCTCCCTCCAAGAATTTACTGACAGGATTTCCTCTCTGCCTAGCAAACCTTAAGAACATAAGAACATAAGAAGAGCCATGCTGAATTGGGCCTCAGCCCATCTAGTCCAGCATTCTGTGTCACACAGTGGCCCACTAGTTGTACAAGGGGATCTCTAGCAGAAAGGAGGGCAAAACCCTCACCTGCTCCCGACCCCCCACAACCAGTACCCGGGGAAATCCTGCCTGCCTCCATCAACACAGAGGTGGCACTTGGATGTCCATTTCAGTAGCTACTGATTCCCTTGGTATCCATGAATCTGTCTAATCCTGCCTTGAAGCTGTCCAGGCTGACAGCTGTCACAACCTCCTCTGGAAGTGAGTTCCATAACCCAATGACCCTCTGGGTGAAGAAATATTTCCCTTTATTAGTCCTAACTTTCCTACCTTGGAGCTTTAGGGAGTGCCCCTAGTCCTAGTGTTGTGTGACAGAGAAAATATTTTTCTCTATTCACCCTTTCTATCCCATGCATGATTTTATACACTTCGATCAAGTCACCTCTTAGACGCCGTCTTTCAAGGCTGAAAAGACCAAGGCGTTGCAACCTGATTTCATAAGGGAGCTGCTCCATCCCTTGGATCATTTTTGTTGCCCTTCTTTGTACCTTTTCCAGTTCCGTTATATCCTTCTTGAGGTGCGGTGACCAGAATTGTACACAGTACTCCAGATGTGGCCTCACCATAGATTTGTAGAGAGGCAATACAACATTTGACGACCTATTTTCGATTCCCTTCCTGATCATGCCAAGCATAGAATTTGCTTTTTTTTACTGCTGCTGCGCACTGGGTTGACATCTTCATTGAGCTGTCCACCAAAACCCCAAGATCCCTTTCCTGGTTTGTCTCGGAAAGCTTTGACCCCATCAATTGGTAGGTGTAGTTGGGGTTCTTTGCCCGATGTGCATGACTTTACACTTGTTTAGGTTAAAATGCATTTGCCACTTTGTTGCCCATTCACTCAATTTTGAGAGATCTTTCTGGAGCTCTTTACAATCAGTTTCATTTTTAACTACCCTGAACAATTTAGTGTCGTCTGCAAACTTTGCTACCTCAGAATTTACTCCTACATCCAGGTCATTAATGAATAAATTAAAAAGTAACGGACCCAAAACTGAACCTTGGGGTACACCACTTCTCACCTCTTTCCACCCAGAGAAATGTCCGTTTATTACCACCCTTTGTTTCCTACAGTTTAGCCAGGTTCCAATCCAGGACAAGACCTGTCCTCTGATTCCATGGCTGAAGAGCTTATTTAGGAGACTTTGGTGAGGACTTTGTCAAAAGCCTTTTGAAAGTCAAGGTAAACAATATCGACTGGGTCCCCTTTATCTATGTGTTTATTTACACCCTCAAATAATTCTAACAAGTTAGTAAGACATGATTTGCCTTTGCAGAAACCATGTTGATTTTCCTTCAGCAATGCCTGTTCTTCTATGTGCTTAGTAATTTTTCTTTAATAATGGTTTCCATCACTTTGCCTGGAACTGAGGTTAGACTAACTGGCCTATAATTTCCTGGATCACCCCTGGATCCTTTCTTGAAGATCGGAGTTACATTTGCCTCCCTCCAGTCCTCGGGTACAGTGCCTGATCTTAGAGAAAGGTTATATATTTTGGCTAGAATTTCAGCAATTTCACACTTGAGTTCCTTAAGAACTCTGGGGTGGATGCCATCTGGCCCTGGTGATTTGTTGACATTTAGTTTAGTAAGGCATGTGAGAACATCTTCCTTGTTTATCTCTATCTGGTTTAATTCATTTAATTCCCTCCCTGAAAAAACTGACTCAGCTGCAGGCATATGTTGTCTGTCCTCCTGTGTGAAAACGGAGGCAAAGAAGTCGTTTAGCCGCTCGGCAATCTCCTTGTCTTCACTTATTGTCCCTTTCTTACCATTTTCGTCAAGTGGCCCAACTGCTTAACTCCGCTACAGATAGTCCTTCCCTGGATCTATCTCTCCTCTACCAACTATCTCCCTGATAGCTGTAGAATCTACTCGCTAGCTTACTTCGCTAGCTACCTGACCAATTTTCAGGCTTCTTCTCTCTAACACTAACTCCCACAACTCCTTCACTGAACTGACAAACTCCGACTCTCTGAAAGGGTTTTTCAAAACACCCCCTTTCAAGTCATTTTTTTCCTTTTCTAAGTTAGGCTCCACCCTCTTCTCTACCAGCCAATCCCAACTCCCCTCAGTTACCCCCAAGACTTACACTTAGACATGCCCCCTTTTGGAAATGAGATCCAAGATAGATGCCCCTGGGCAACTATCTAAAATGGCTGCCAATTTATTGGGCCTACTTTTCTAGGCTTTACCTAGTCTACCAGGTGGGGAATTCATCACAGCATGGCACTGCAAATGGACATCAATCATATTTTTCTTATCAATTTCCTCCTTTCAAATCTTTATGGTACTGAAATGAATAATATCGTTTTTTAAATAAAAAAAGTTTTTAAAAAATGATTGATACTGGGTTGCTGTGAGTTTTCCAGACAGTAAATAAAGAACAACACTCAGAAAACAGGGCATTCCAGACAGGAAACAAACAGGGCCAGGTAACGCCTCCCAACAACAGATTACTCCAGGCAGGAAGCAGCCAGGCTTTAAAGCTGCAAGGTGGTAAATTGTAACATTCACACTTGCCTCAAACAGCCAAGAGTTCTTTCTCCCACACTGGACATTCCATAGATCAGTGTTTCTCAACCAGTGTGCCGGGGCACACTAGTGTGCCGTGAGCGATCATCAAGTGTGCCGTGGGAAATTGGAACCTCCAGGAGGGGAGGGGAGGGGGGAGAGTCTAGTGTGTTGAAGTATAAAAACCCTAAGAAACCTACCTCGATAAAGGTACTCCATGTGTGTTCATAGTTCGGCATATTGAGTATTCATGTCAAGTGTTGTCCAGATCCATCATTATTTGAGTCCACAGTTCTCCCTGGATGTAGGTGAACTACAACTTCCAAACTCAAGGTCAATTCCCAAGCAAACCCTTTCAGTACTTTCTGTTGGTAATGAAAGTTAAATATGCCAAGTTTGGTTCAATTCCATTGTTGCAAGAGTTCAGGATGCGGTCCTGATCCAACATTGTTTGAGTCCACAGTGCTCTCTGGATATAGGTGAACTACAACTCCAAAACTCAAGGTCAATCCCACCAAACTCTTATAGTATTTTCTCTTGGTTATGGGAGTTCTGTGTGGGAAGTTTGTGTCTTTCTGCCATTCCTGCCAGGATATCTATGTTGTGTTCATCGAAACAGGCCCAGGTTTCACACCGACTGTATAAATACATTTTAAAACATATTAACTATATGTGTTACTGTGTTAAAGTGTCATTTTGTGTCATTTTGGTTGGTGGTGTGCCGCAGGATTTTGCAAATGTAAAAAGTGTGCCGCGGCTCAAAAAAGGTTGGGAAACACTGCCATAGATATATAAACTGGAGTCAATTAACACAACAAGGGGGAGGATAGAGGGGAAGGCGGAACCTTGCCCTTCCTAGCAAGTTCAGGCAAAAGCAAACTTCAGCAGCCACTCAAAGCTTGTGTTTTCTTCCTTTGCCATCACAATCACACTGGGATGTTTTCATATGTGAAATGTTGGGTGGTTAAATGATGGTAGAATCTGACCCGTGATCTTGACTTGCCTGCAAATAATGTAGCCGAGGTGTGAGTCACCAAGGAGGAAGCTGTATATGAAAAATGCTTTTTAATGAGCAAAATGCCCATTAGAGGGAAGTCTGTGGTTTTATCCCTTATGGTGAGGTTTAATTATCAACTTACACTCTCAGAGGGAGCTGGCTTGTATCAGCCGTCTCTCTGATCTCACTTCTGGGAAATTCTTGGAATACAATTAGAAGAGCAGGAAACTTAATTTGGAGGTATTGCAAAGGCTACACAGAAACCTCTGAAAGCTGTGGTGTGGTAGAAACAATCTATGAACGTGTTAGGCTTTGAGGTGCCCAATGACATTCTGTGAAGCAAGGCTTCAATGACTGTGTTGTCTTTCATACATTCACACAGCTTCACACCTCACTAGGCCATTGAACCAGATCAAGACACAGAGATAAAAAGTAGGTTTGTGCATCGATTCGTTTTGGTCATTTCCCTTCGGCCAATTCGGCTTGTTCGGCTCGTTCATTTGGCTGTAACGGCAAGGGCTCAGCCACCATTTCTTCTTCAGCCTAAACAGCCCACGTACCTGCCGGGCATGACTTCTTCCCTTCTATTCAGGAGTACATATGCTTCCTTAACCCTGTTACTGAAACCAGGGGTGGATTAAGCTGTTACGCCGATTGTGCGCTCGCGTAAGGCTCCACGTACTCAGGGGCGCCAACATAGGCCGTCTTCAGTGGCCCCTCACCCATTCTGCTGTCTTTCTCCTCTGGCGCTCAGGAAGAACTAGAAGAGTGTGCTGCTGGAGGAGAACGAGACGTGCTGGCTACGGCACCCCCTCCTCATTCAGGCACAAGAGCCTGCCAGCGCATGCATGCACGCAGCCCCCTTCCTCCTCCAAACATGAGCGCGTGCGTGCGCCCCTTCCCTCGCATGCGCCCTCGACACGCATTGTGTCCAGGTCTACTGCCGGGAAGAGCAGACCCAGACGGGGCTTCCCCGGGACCCATGCAGCCCATCCCACCCACCTTCTTCGGCAGCACCGCCAGGAGCCCCCCAGAGGAGAGGACCCGCTGGGAGGAAGAAGGTCGGTGGGATCCATGTGGACCTCTGCCGGGAGGGATTGCACTGGGGAGACAGGAGCGGGCTAGGCTGGATGGCCCTTGGGGCCCCTCCTAACTCTAGAAGTCTAACTCTTGAAGTCTAACAACAAGAGTAAAAAGAATAATGTACAATAATATATTAATTTCGAATGATAATTTGTTCTTGGCATTAGGGGGTTGGACTGGATGGCCCTTGCAGCCCCTTCCAACTCTAGGAGTCTAACAATAGCAATAATAATGATAGCAATTGTCAGGAACTCCAATTCAACCAGAAAAGACACGCCAAAAGTCCTTTGTCTTCCAGTGGTGATTTATTGAAGTACAGCAAACTTGTAAAGCTAAGACACCCGAACCCTTCCACCACAATCCTTAAATACCAACCCCCTCCCTATGTAACATCCTGTAAAGATTGCATCAGCCACCCTGACTCAGCCTACCCAGTAGTCCTCTTGGATATTACTTCATATCCTCCTGGTAACTAGAGCAAAGTTCACAACCCCATTGTGATCCTTAGCAGAGAAGTGGAGCAAAGTTCATGGCTGCAGTTCTCTCCTGACTCAGCTGAACCTCATCCCACTCATGGCAGAGTGGAATCTACTCTGGCCCCAGGCATAGAGATTCCATTCCTGACATTATGCCTCCTTCGTCCTCCCCCTGGGGAAACAAAACACTGGTCAAGATCGTGGTACGAGGGGATTCACATACCGTTTCAATAAGTTACAGTGGAATACAGGATGAATCTTTCCCATAACCTTTGGTAAAGCCAACCGATAAGAAACCTCATTCACACGTTCATTCACCCGAAATGGTCCTATAAACTTTGGGCCCAGCTTACGAGAGGGTAATCCCAGCTTTAAATTTTGGGTGGACAACCATACTAGATCACCCACCTTATACGCTTCCCCCTCTTGTCGCTTCCTATCCCCAAAACGCTTATATGTACTTTGAGCCTTCCGTAAAGATTCCGTCACTCTTAGCCACTCCTCCTGAGCCCTGTTCCTCCATTCTCCTGAATCTTCTACGAAAGCACCTAGTCCAACCGGCAACGGGACTACCTCCTGCCCATACACCACGGAGAAGGGAGTTTTCCCCGTGGAGGAATGCACAGAGCCATTATACGCTACCTCCGCATATGGCAACAGATCCCCGCCCAGTCGCTCTGCTGCTCATTCACAAAGATCCGCAAGTAGCTAGCTAATGATTTTTGCGTTCTCTCAACGCCTCCGTTACAACATGGATGATAAGAGGTGGTCAATTTTCGGTCTGCCCTAGCGTCTCTAAAAACTTCTCCCCAAAACTTGGCAGTAAACTGCACCCTCTATCACTGAGCACCTGCTCGGGACATCCATGTAAACGATACACATGTTGCACATATAGCTTGGCTAACTTTTCCGCCGACGGCAATCCTGTTAGAGGAACAAAATGAGCCTGCTTAGAAAACAGGTCCAGGATCGTCCAAATATACTTGTATCCCCTACTGGAGGGCAACTCCCCCACAAAATCAGTGCTTACATGGGTCCAGGGTATACCAGGAGAGGCTACCACTTGAATTAATCCTGGAGGCTTAGCAGTAGACAACTTCCCCTAGCACAAGCCTCACATCGGTTGATATAATCTTTCACCAACAACCTCATTCCCGGCCACCAATATCTACTCCTAATTGCCAAGAAGGTCTTGGTGAATCCCCAATGCCCTGCAGATTTATGATCATGAAACAACTCCATTATCCTATTCCTCAGTACCGCCGGTACATACAACCTATCTCGTACTAGCCACAACCCCTTGGTCCTTTTGCACTCAGTCTCATGGGATTTTAACCACTCATCCCCTTCATAATATCGCTGGAACTCCTTCATCCAGTCTTCCAACTCCTCTTTGTCCTGCTTCGCTTCCAGTTTACATTGGGCTCGGGTCTGCACTTTCAAACCCCATTGATCCTTAGTAAACAGCCTCCCTACCCCAGCAGGAGGTTCTCCCCCCATCACTGGATAACGTGACAACGCATCCGCCACCACATTGTCTTTCCCTCTAATATGCCTCAACACAAAATTAAATCGAGCCAAGTACTGAGCCCATCTCAACAACTTGGGTGACAACTTCTGGGGCTCCCTCAAGAACTGCAAGTTCCGGTGGTCTGTCAACACTGCCTGGTTCGAGGAGCTTCCCAAGCTAATACATCTGCCACCTTGGCTGGGTCCATACTCACCCCCTCTCTATTAATCCTATATCCCAGGAAGTCAATCTCATTTCTCATAAATTCGCATTTGCTCAGTTTCACATATAGCCTTGCCTCCTTCAATCTCTCTAACACTTCTCGGACCAACCGCATGCTCCTCCTTGGTTTGCGAAATCACAACTATATCATCTAAATATACATATACCCCCCTATACAACAGGGGGTGCAGCACCTCATTTATCAGCTGCATGAAAATGCCGGGGGCGCCGGACAATCCGAAGGGCATGACTAACCACTCGAATAATCCGAGTGGGCACGAGAAAGCTGTCTTCCACCTATCCGTTTCCTTCACCGAACCATATGGAAAGCATTTATAATGTCCAATTTAGTAAAGTACTTCCCTTTCCCATCTGTCCTAATAGGTCCTTAATCAGAGGCAAGGATAACAATTGATCGTGCTGATAGCATTTAACCCTCGGTAATCAATACACAGTCTTAATTTGCAATCCTTCTTCTCCCTCAACAGGACTGGAGCAGCTATAGGAGACTCAGACCTTGGATAAACCCCTTCCTCAAATAGTCATCGATTTGTTCTCTTAACGCTAGCTTTTCTTTCTCCGTCATAGGATATATTTTGGGCTTGGGCAATACAGCTCCTTCCTTTAATTCCACCTTACATTGTACCCTCCTGACTGGGGGGAAGACCATCTGCTAATACTGGATTAAATACATCCTTTAGATCAGCATACTCTTCTGGAATCATTGGCTCTTCCTTTTCCCCTTTCCCCTCAGTCATGCTCACATTCACATCCAATTCCGGCCGACACCTTAGGGTACCCGCTTTCCAGTCAATAACCGGGTCAGCCTGCTGTAACCATGGCAATCCCAAAATTATATCATGTTCCTTAATTGGGGCCACTACACAATCCAGTGTTCCTCCCAATTGTCAACTTTACCCTTTAACCACTTGGTCCCTAAAGGAAAGGGCCCCCTTCCACAAGGGTACCATCTAATTGAGCAAAGTGCACTGGAATCGGTAACTCCTGAGTTTCACATTCTAGATTCTTAACTAATGTGGGACATATAATATTTTCAGAACACCCACAGTCAATTAATGCTTGATGTGATTGATATTGTCCCTTCTTCTTTAACTCGATGTCACACATAATGCTTGGGGCTTTCTCACTCACCCCTTCCCCTTCTTCGACTTTCTCTCCTAAAGCCCCTCTAGCCACCGCCACAGGTCTGCCATCAGGGCCTCTGAATTGCGAAATGTCCAGACTGAGAACAAATGTAGCATAAGCCTTTTCCTTTAACTTGCCACCAGTTCCCGTGCCTCTCAGTTGGCTCATTCCCAGCCGGCCGCTCAGCGTAGGGGCCGCGGTTTCCGCAAAGGTCCAGAAGTAGACTTCCGTCGCTGACCTGAGCCAGGATTCCCTCGACAGCACCAGCCAACTGAATCCACCCATCAACGTTAACTGGGTCTCCACGATGCAAACACCATTCCAGTAGTTCACGCCGCAATCCCTCTTGAACAGTTCCAAAAGAGTTGCCTGGGACCACTCCACCACCTTCCCTGCCAGGCTCATGAACTCCTCCGCATACTCCGTCACCGACCTGCTACCTTGCTTCAAGCACCTCAACGCTTCCTTCGCCTTTACTCTTCCAACGGATCACGGAAACGAAGCCACCGTCAAGGAATTCTCGTGAGATCACCCAAACACGGATCTCGCCGGTCGTGACACTGGGCGTACCAATCCGCCGCTCTTCCTTCAACACTGCACCGACAGCTCGCACCCTGCTGCCTTCACTGGGGTACAGGTGGCGTAGTCCTCCATATGGTCCCCACAGCCGCCACAAAGAAGGCCACCTTGCAAGCCTCGCCATCAAATTCCACCCGAAGTGGTTCCTTCCGGGGTCGCTCTCTCACCATACCAGGGTCTTCTTCTCCACCAGCTGGGGCCGAGACAGGGGCATGGCCACTTCCACCATCCCTCCTCAGCAACTGAATACCTCGGCCCAGCCCTGCAGCCTTGGGCTGACCTGGAATCCTCGCCGCTTTAGGCCGGGTTCCTCCAACCCCTTCCTTCGGGCCTCTAGTCAGGCATCCACCCCCCACATTCCTGCCAGACATCTAGGGCGGGTTTCAACCCTCTCCTCATCCATCCAGGAATAGCGGGTAAAATCACCTCCGCCGACCGGGCCCCACATGGAGTCTTGGCTAGGGTTCTTTGCCAACTGCTGTGACACCCTCCGGAGCGTCTTCTCCATAGCCTCCATTCGAGCCTTCAACACTGCCACCTCCGTGGGAGAGCATGGCTCCGTGGTCTCACTCCCATACGCCGCATCTTTAGACTTACTGCGCCCCGCCGCCGCCGCAGCCGAGAGCCCCGCTCCCCCAACACGCTGGGATGGGAACATCCAACTTCCATCTCCAGCACCAAACGGAGAGTATCTCTTTCCGAACGGAGCCGCCCCACGCCATCGCTGTTGGGTCTCCAATCCGGTCAGGGAGGCCAACCTCATCCATGGTATTCCACTCCCGTCCTGAGCCTGCTGGGCTGCATCCATAGTGAAATCCCAGCTCTCCAGGTATTCCTCCGCTCATGCAAAAACCTCTCCATCGCCTGGGAAAGTTTCAGGGGTCTTAGCTTCTGTCAGGAACTCCAATTCAACCAGAAAAGACACGCCAAAAGTCCTTTGTCTTCCAGTGGTGATTTATTGAAGTACAGCAAACTTGTAAAGCTAAGACACCCGAACCCTTCCACCACAATCCTTAAATACCAACCCCTCCCTATGTAACATCCTGTAAAGATTGCATCAGCCACCCTGACTCAGCCTACCCAGTAGTCCTCTTGGATATTACTTCATATCCTCCTGGTAACTAGAGCAAAGTTCACAACCCCATTGTGATCCTTAGCAGAGAAGTGGAGCAAAGTTCATGGCTGCAGTTCTCTCCTGACTCAGCTGAACCTCATCCCACTCATGGCAGAGTGGAATCTACTCTGGCCCCAGGCATAGAGATTCCATTCCTGACAGCAATAATAACAACAATAATAATGTATAATAATATATTAATTCCTACTTGGAAACGGGGCTGGACTAGATGTCCCTTGGGGGTCCCTCCGAACTCTATAAGTCTAGCAACAACAACAAGAATTATATACAATAATATATTAATTCCAGTTTGGGGGGGGGTGCCAAAATACTGTTCGCTTACCATTTAAAATTACCTTCGTCCAGCCCTGACTGAAACCCAGACACCCTTAAAAGCAAGAAAGGACAGGGTCCCAGGAAGGGTGCTTCCTTAACCCTGTTGCTCAAATGCAGACTCCCTTGAAAGGAAGAAAGGAAAGGATCCCAGGAACACGAAAGGGAGCCTTGTAAGTTCCCCACTGACACTAATTGGCTGGATCATCCCGGCTCTTTCGGCTGTCTAGCCAAAAACAGATTTCCATTAGCTGATTTTCAGGAGGCTCCCAAAATTGATCCAGGTACTCAATGAAATTTGGATACCCAAAATAGATCGCCCTCCTGCTGAACTGCCTGATAAAGAGATTCTATGGGTCTAGAAAGAAGGAGGAAACCCTGTTTGTCTTCTAAAAATATCTAATATGGTGGGCTATGAGTCTTTACTTTCTCTTTCTCTCTTCATTTGTCTAGTCCAATGTTTTCCAACCAGTGTGCCGTGGCACACTAGTGTGCCGTGAGCGATCATCAGGTGTGCCGTGGGAAATTGGAACCTCCAATACCCTTTCTTCCCCCTCCTGCCGAACACTTTTTCTTCTCCACTTGGGCTCCCTTCTTCCCAGCCTCGCTCTGCTCGCTTTGCCTCACTTTGCTCTGGGACAAGTCTGCGCAGTAGCGCCTGCACGGGTCACATCTACCTCCCTCCCCCTCCCCTCCTGAACACGCTCACACTGCCCCCTTGGAACAAAATGGCGGCAGAAGCGGCAGTGTAGAAGCAAAAGTACCGGTAAGTGTTTGGCAGGAGGGGGAAGAAAGGGTGCAAAGGGGAAGGGGGAGGAAGAGGTCTCTGTCGAAAGCTGGCATGGGCAAACTTGGACCTTCCAGGTGTTTTGGACTCCAACTCCCCCCATTCCTAGCAGCCTCAGGCCCTTTTCCTCCCCCCCCCCCCCCCCAGCCACTTAAGCAGGAAAGGGCCTCAGGCTGTTAGGAATGGTGGGAGTTGAAGTCCAAAGCACCCAGAGGGCAGAAGTTTTCCCATGCCTATTTTAGGGACCTTAAAGTGGTGAGCCTCCTTCCAACATTGTGATTCTGGATAGAAAACAAACAACAACATAACATAACATTGTTTGAGTCCACAGTGCTCTCTGGGTGTAGGTGAACTACAACTTCCAAACTCAAGGTCAATTCCCAAGCAAACCCTTTCAGTACTTTCTGTTGATAATGAGAGTTCAATATGCCAAGTTTGGTTCAATTCCATTGTTGCAAGAGTTCAGGATGCTCTTTGATTGTGTGTTAACTATAAATCCCAGAAACTGTAACTCCCAAATGTCAAGGTCTATTTTCCCCAAACTCCATCTGTGTTCACATTTGGGCATATTGAGTATTCATGCCAAGTTTGGTCCTGATCCCACATTGTTTGAGTCCACAGTGCTCTCTGGATATAGGTGAACTACAACTCCAAAACCCAAGGTCAATGCCCACCAAACTCTTATAGTATTTTCTCTTGGTTATGGGAGTTCTGTGTGGGAAGTTTGTGTCTTTCTGCCATTCCTGCCAGGATATCTATGTTGTGTTCATCGAAACAGGCCCAGGTTTCACACTGAGTGTATAAATACATTTTAAAACATATTAACTATATGTATTACTGTGTTAGAGTGTCATTTTGTGTCATTTTGGTTGGTGGTGTGGCCCAGGATTTTGTAAATGTAAGAAATGTGCCACAGCTCAAAAAAAGGTTGAAAAACACTGGTCTAGTCTAGTCCAAAGTCCTTGTTATTCCCAGCCTTACAGATTTGTCATGGCTCCACTGGTTGATTTGCTCTCAATAAATAATGAAATACACAGCTGAAGAGATCACTGAACAAAACAACCACTTACATGGTTACCTGGTCCTTATATATACCTCCGTTAGAAACTTTATTTTTTCTTAATTTTTTATTACAGTAGCATTTTAATTGGATAAATAACGTAATCTTCCATTTTCACCCGAAATGGTCC
>JARBWK010001477.1:0-18968 GCA_030556195.1 Anolis apletophallus | reverse complement strand
ATTCCATCCAGATGGAAAGTCATGTATCTCCTCCTGCTTCCCCTTCATAGAATAGGATTTCCTGGCTCCTGTTTGGCTGTAAGCAAAAATACACACATTGTAGCCCTCAAAGACATGCAGCAACATCTCCTTCCCAATATCATTGTACACTTCGTTCTGGGACGCAAAGCAAGGGTCATCGGCCCAGGTGTGGGACCAATAAGAGTAGTCAAAGCTGAAGGATTTTGGTGGCTCCTTGGGATTCTTTGGGTTGAGAATACTGGTTGAGTTTCCTTGCATTTGGATGATGCATTTGGACTCCTTGCCGGTCTCTCGGGAGTTGAAGGGTCGAACCGGACAGCCACCTTGACAGAAGCCCCTGACATGTTGGCAGCTTCTTGCACGTACTCAGAAACTAGGAACCAGGGACTTCTACAGTGGTTTCTTCCTCTTCTAGGTGACTTCAGCACGGTTCAAAGTCAAGGTTAAATCACCATCCTCTCCGCCGGTAAAGTCACTGAGCCCCAAGCCGGCGACTCACGAAAGGCAAGACGGGCGGAGCTCCGACTCCCACAGTTGTAATGAACGAAAGCAATCTTTCCACTTCTTTTCCGTCTTTATTAATTTCTGCAATATTCAGGAGGTATAATTCAGGTTTTAAGTCCATTTTAACTTGAAGTATTTCTTGCATTATCCAAAACTTTTTAACAGTAGCACAAGTCCGCCATTGGTGGAAGAAGGTTCCTTTTCTTTATGACACTACCAACACCATGAATCTCCATTTTATATATTTTTCGCTAATTGTGCATGGGTAATATACCACCTGCACATTACTCTTAATTGGTTTTCTTGTAGGGCATAAGCATATGTGTGTTTTAATTTTACTCTCCACATTCTTTCCCAGCTTTCTAATGGGATATTATAGGCAATATTTGCCGACCATTTTTCCATGTACTCCTTTATTCTGGTTTTTTCATATTTACTTGATAATATGAAATTATATAATTTGCTTACAGTTTTTTTCAGATTGAAATATAATTTTCTCCCCTTTACATTTTCCTTCTTCCCAACCCATTTTTTGTCTTCTGCAAATCTCATTTTTATTTGATTATACTGGTACCAGTTGATATTCCAAGTCAATAATTCATCTTGTTTTTCAATTGTATAATATTATTTTCCTTTTTCAATAGATCTTTGTATGTTGGCCAGTTTTCTTTATGTACATTCATGATTTGGAAGGCTGCTGTTGGCGATGTCCACATTGGAAGCTTTGTACAATTTTTTTTCTTTATATTTTCAAAATACTTAAACAGCGGTGCTTTTATAATATGACTAGCTGACCCGGCCACGCTTCGCTGTGGCTTTTTCATTCCTTTCTGGTGTATTTTCCTTCCCCCTCCTTCCTTCCATCCTTGTATGTTTTCTCTCTCTCTCCTTCTTCCCTCTTTTCCTTCCTTTGATCTTCCTTTCTTCTCCCCTTCCATCCTTCTATTCTTTCCTTTTCGTTCCTTACTTTTTTCTTCTCTGTGTTCTCCTCGTCGTTGTGGGAAGGGGGGGTCTTCTGCCGCTTCTCAGGCGGTTGTTGAGGTGGGCCGGGTGGGCGGCGTCGTGGCCGTCTCCCTCTGCCGCCTCATAGGCCTCCTCCGTCGCCTCGTAGCCGCTCTAGGACCGCTCTAGGACCCGGGGTCGTGTTTCGCCGGCCCAGGTCCAGGAGCAGCAGGGAGGCGGCAGAAGAGGGCAAGGATGCGCCAAAGCAGGCGCCAAGGAGGAAGTCCCGCCTCTCCCGGCCGGAAGTCCTCCACGGGACTACACTTCCCAGAAGGCCCCGCACGGTCACTTCCTGTTCATGCGAGCTTTCTGGGAAGTGTAGTGCCGCCGCTCCTGACCCAGGATGCGTGGACGGCGCCATTCCCGCCTCCTCTGCTGGCTTTTGGCCTCCTCCGTCACCTTCCAGCCGCTTCAGACCCGGGCGCCACTCCTGGACCCGGTGGTGCGGGCGGTGTCGCGGGCCTCTCGTCCGCTTTCAGGCGGCCACGGTGCCGCCCATGCGGCCGAGTCCGGGAACAGCTGCGAGACGGCGGAGGAGGCTGAGGAGGCAGCAGAGGAGGCGGCCACGGCCGTCGGCCGTGCGACCCGGATCCAGGAGCGGCGCCAGGTCCGAAGCAGCTGGAAGGCGGGAGCCCGGGAGGAGGGGGGAGGGGCTTGGGAGGGGAGTGTCCCGCCTCTGGCCCCGCCCCGCCAGGCTTTGGAACCGGGCGGGAGGCGGGAGCCCGGGAGGAGGGGGGAGGGGCTTGGGGGGGGGAGTGGCCCGCCACCTCGCCCCGCCCCGCCAGGCTTTGGAACCGGGCGGGAGGCGGGAGCCCGGGAGGAGGGGGAGGGGCTTGGGAGGGGGGTGTCCCGCCTCCTGGCCCCGCCCCCCGCCAGGCTTTGGAACCGGGCGGGGAGGCGGGAGCCCGGGAGGAGGGGGGAGGGGCTTGGGAGGGGGGGGGAGTGTCGCGGTGGCAGGGGGTGCGGAAGGAGGTGGGAGGGGCTGGGGAGGAGGGGAGGGGTTTCCTCCTCCTTCCAGGTCCCCCGCCGCTCTTCCTGAGGAGGCGGAGGAGGCGCCTGGCTGCCATGTGCGAACGTTCTAAACGTTCGCTGGCAGCGAAGTGGCCAGGGTTGGGAGTTCGGTGGCAATTTTTGGGGATCGTTTTTGGGGTGCTGGGAGGATGTAGGTCCGGTTTTTTTGCTGTTGTCTGTAGCGAGTGTAATGGTCCAGTAGGCTGCCAAGTTTGGTGCTTCTGCGACTTATAGTTTCTTTGTCTATATCCTTCTTTGCACGACCGTGTCTCCTTTATATATAGAGATTTTAAAAGATTTTGTCTAGTTTGTATTTGTTATAAAACAGGTAAGCGTGCCAACCAAATCTCTTTCCGTAACCCTCTAAATTTATTAGTCTTCTATCTTTTAATTTTAACCAGTCTTTAACACTTTCCAAACAGTTTGCCTCGTAATAAGATATCAAATCAGGCATACCAAATCCTCCATTCTGAGTCAGTTCTTGTAGATATTTTGCTTTAATTCTTTAATTCTGCTGGTAGATCGCATAGGGCGTCCTGGCAGATCGCAGACAGAGCAGGAGGAAGGCTCAGTCCTGCCCCGCAGGCTCCCGCCGCCGCCCAAGTGCTGCCGGCCCAGGGTTATCTGAGGTCCTTTCCACACAGTTGAATAAAATCCCATGTTATCTGCTTTGAACCAGATTATATGAGTGTGGACTTAAAAAACCCAGTTCAAAGCAGATACTGTGGGGTTTTCTGCCTTAATATTTAGGGTTATAGGCCTGTGTGGAAGGTACCAGGGTTATGTGAGTGCTTTCCACCACATCTGAATAAAATCCCATGCCATGTGCTTTGAACCAGATTATATGAGTGTGGACTCAGAAAACCCAGTTCAAAGCAGATACGGTGGGGTTTTCTGCCTTAATATTTAGGGTTATAGGCCTGTGTGGAAGGTGCCTGGGTTATGTGAGTGCTTTCCACAAAGAGTGGGGGAGGAGCAGGCCCCAAGAACAAAGGGGGACCCTCACTGACCTGTTGCTGCTCTGCTAGTGCTCCAACAAAGTGGTCCTCCTGTTTCTGCAATGCTTGCACATGCCGGACAGCCCCGCCCACCCAGGGGAGGAGGACAGCCCTAGCCAATCAGGTGGGCCGAGCATTGAGGGCCGCTGATTGGCCAGCCGCCCTGGGGTCTTCTGGGAAGAAGAAGACCCCTTCAGACCCAATCTGGCCAGCGCATTTTGCAGCACCCGGGCCAAGAGCCATATGGCAGCATAAATAGAGCCCTTAGAACTGCAGAAGAATGTAGAGTGGGTCACAAGTACTTTTTGTGGCAAGTTTGGGCCTGGTCTGTGATTTGTAGTGGCTGCAGTGTTCTGAGGGAAGCGAAACGGGTGAAGGGACTGCAAAAGGCATCATTTGTGGCCCATCGTGCCCTACGTTGCTGCAGACTGTAAAGTGGGTCATTGGGCCTCAGTGTGCCAAGTGTGGGCCGCAGTGCTGTAAAAAGTGAGTGAAAGTACTGTAAGTGCCGTCATCCATGGTCCATCCTCCCTCAAACTGCACCAGGATGTAGCGTGGGTCTTGGGGGTTCTGTGTGCCAAGTGTCCCACCATGGCCGACTGCCTCAGGCCTTTGCCTTATCCCCTTCTGGGAGTTTAGAATATCGGAATGTTCGTGTTGGCTGGCCAATGAGAGGCGTTATGCAAATACTCCCTCACTGGCAACCAATCATGTTGTCAGAATGTAGAGGCCGGGAGCCAATCAGAACGCTGCCACATACAAACATACATACAAACATTCTGCTTTATTATTTACTAGGTTAGGGACCCAGCGGTGCCCAGGTCATTTGAGAAGTTTAGCAGGATGTAGAGTGGGTCATGGGGGCTGTGTGTGGCAAGTTTGGTCTGTATTGGTGAATGGATGAGGGTTGCATTGTTTCGAGGAAGTGAGTGAAGGTACTTCCAAGTCCCATCATCCATGGTCCGTCTCACACAAAACTGCACCAGGATGTAGAGTGGGTCATGAGGGCTCTGTGTGCCAGGTGTGGTCTTGATCAGTCAGTGGATTTAAAGGAGAAATCGATACCTTAACAGAAGAAATGTCAGAGAGAGGTGATGCATTAGGATAGAACGGGAGTAGCAGAGTAAAGAAATAGTTTGCCAGCAGTAGTGACGAGAATAACTCACTTTGATTGGTACGTAAGCACAGGCTGTGATTAGTCAGAGAACATCATGTGCCTTTAGATAAGAACACGGTCTTGATTGGCCTAGAAGTTACCATGTGCGTTTGTTTACAAAGTAAGTGATTGGTTAGGAGACGCGCATGGCAAATGAAGCTTTCACTTGGCAGGCAACCAGGTGGAGGCTCAGTAGCAATGTAATGATTTGGGTACACTTTGCACATAGAGCAGTAACATAGAACAATGATGGAAATTCACACTGCGCCACAGTTATTAACAAATAGGATTGAGATGCAAGAATGCTTTGTTTAATTGGGTAGAGTAAAATGGGTTCATGAATACTAGCCAGTAACAATGCATGAAGAAGGGAGGGACTAAATGTTGACTCCATTGTTTGTATAAAACCTATACCCTGGAACAGATCGGGGTTCTGTCCACCAGCGACTACGTTTCCGCACAGGGGGATGGACCCATCAGCTGATGTGATGCAAATAAAGCTGGTTTCCTGAATCGCAGTAGAAATTGTTGCGTCATCTCTTCCTTGTGCTCGCAAGTAACGGCAGCCTAGTTGCCTTGGGAGTTCTGGGACTCCGAGTTACTGCTTCAGATTAGGTTGTAGCACTCTTGGGAAGAGAGGGAAGGTATTGCAAGTCCCATCATCATCATCATCATTATTATTTCAGGATTTTACCCCACTCTTCTCAACCCCCGAGGGGGGACTCAGAGCGGCTTACAGTAAGGCGCACCCGATGCCCACACAGTAACAATATAAGACCCCAGAACCCTTCAACAATTAAAATACATTAAAATACAATTACCTAAACATCATCCATGTTCTGGCCCCCTCCAAACTTCAGTAGGATGTAGAGTGGGTCACTGAGGCTCTGTGTGCCAAGTGTGGTCTTTATCGGTGTTTGTTGGGGGCCGCAGTGGTCTGTGGGAACAGAGGGTTGTGAAAGTACTACAAATCCCATCATCCATTGTCAGTCCTCCCCCAAACCTCATCAGGACGTGAAGGTAGTCATGGGGTTATGTGTGCCAAGTTTGGTCTCGATCAGTAATTGGATAAGGGTCACAGTGGACTTGGGAAGTGAGTACAGGTACTTCAAGTCCCATCATCCATGGTCCACCCTCCTGCGAACTGAACCAGGATGTAGAGTGGGTCAGGGGGGTTATGTGTGCCAAGTTTGCTCTTGATTCGTCATTGGATGAGTGGAGCAGTGGTCTCAGGAAATGAGTAGAAGTACTTCAACTCCCATCATCCATGGTCCACCCTCCTGCAAACTGCAGCAGGATGTAGAGTGGGTCATGGGGGCTCTATGTGCCAACTTTGGTCTTGATCAGTCATTGGATGAGGGTTGCAGCGGTCTCGAGAAATGAGTGAATGTACTTCAAATCCCATCATCCATGGTCCACCCTCCCTGCAAACTGCAGCAGGATGTAGAGTGGGCCATGGGGGCTCTGTGTACCAAGTTTGGTCTTGATCAGTCATTGGATGAGGGTCGCAGCGTCCTTGGGAAGTGAGTGTAGGTACTTCAAGTCCCATCATCCATGGTCTGGGCTCCTTCAAACTTCGGCAGGATGTAGAGTGGGTCATGGGGGCTCTATGTGCCAAGTTTGGTCTTTATCGGTCTTTGTTGGGGGCCGCAGTGGTCCGTGGGAACCAAAGGGATTTAAAGTACTACAAATCCCATAATCCATGATCCATCTCCCCCAAACCACACCAAGATGTAAAGGGGGTCAGGGGGGTTATGTGTGCCAAGTTTTGTGCAGGTCCATCACCTGCGCTGGCCGCACCTGTGAAAGTTGCAGCCAATCAGATTGCTGCCACATACAAACATACATACATACAAACTTTCCGCTTTACGATATATAGAGATAGAGAGAGAGATAATGTTTACTTATAAGTGCTGTTTACCAATGACCTTATACTTACCAATATGGCTTTTTATATTTACTTGTATGATTTATTTGGTTGTTGTTTGCAGACATCTTTACAATGCAATTGTATGTCTCTCCGATAGAATGCATATAACATATCCATCCACACCACATGTATATTATGAAGGATATGGTCTTCAAGATTGATTTGGCCTTGAAAAAGTCCTCCTTGAGAATGAAACAGGAGGAAGTTGGGTTGTAATTACTTTCCTGTCGGCCCGTATTGAATTTACTACTGGAAATTAGCGGCTACTCAGCCGTGAAGAACCTTCATAACCCTCATTACTTTCGCAGAGTGTCTTTTGGATTACCTTTTACAAAGAAACCGAGATTGTTCATATCCACCAGTTTGGTTAACTTTTCTACGTGTTATTAAGACCCGGATATACTATCTATCCATCAAGGATCGCATATGGATATTTTATTCCCACTCAGCATTTACTAACTCTTGTCTTGGATCTTGAGGAACTTGTCCACGGATTGACTTACATTGTTAGCATTACGGACATCACTTATATGATCATTTTCCGCCACTGGGTAGGACTTAACCACTGGGTGTGCAAAATACTCATTCCTTGCTGTTGATGTGTTGAAAATGTGTTTATGATTATTGAATGTTACCTATTTGATACAGATAGTTAAAGAGTGATATTTTGGATATTGAATTGATTGCATTATCTTGTACTTTTTGGTTCTGCGAGTTTGTTGTTTTTTCGATTCTAGCCCATGTTTTCAAATCTTCAAAATCTAATTCTATCAGTCTTGTTAATTAAAAGGCATCAAAATAATTTTGTAAATTAGGACCCCAGCGCGCATCCTACATTCTCTTCTGGGAGTAAAATACTGATTTGGGGATTCTATTTTTATTTGTTCCCTCCATCCAAATTTTTATTGAGGTATCCCATTTTTGAATAATTTTAGTGGGGATAGTATATGAGGGTGATTGAAACAAGTTTTTTTTGGGAGAATCATCATTTTAACCATTTAAATTTTGCTTGACATATCCCAATTTTGTTTTTTCCAATTACGCATCTGATTGTTTACTTTTTTCCATAAGTTATTATAGTTAGATTGAATTATGTTATTCAATTTTTTGGGAATGTAAACCCTAGATATTTTAGCTTCTTCTCCCCTAATTTTATCCCTATGATTTTTTTTTTTGCATATAGATTTTTATTTGGTTTTCTTTATAGGGAAAAGAAAAGGGGGGTAGTCACACATACAGACATGTAGCAAGACAAATCTAGACATGTTTCTACACGGTATTTGGGGTAGGGGGGGAGGGGTGTGGGGAGGGGTGGGGGAATATATATCCAACTTCCCAAGGGGTCGTCCGGGAGATTTAAATTGGGTTTCCTTCTTCTTACATATCTGTGCGCCAGTTCACTTGGCTCCTATTATAGTTCATTTAAATCTATTTTTATGTTGTTTCCTTCCTTTTGTAAATATGTCCCCAAGTCCGTCCAGTTTATTCCTCCTTTTCTGTTGTTCATTCTTTGCCAGAGGGAGTCCATTTGTATTATGTCAATTACTTTATGTATCCATTCTTCCACGTTCGGTGTTTTGTTCGCCAATATCTTTGTCCACACGTGCTTAGTATAAAGAACAATTTGTCTTTGTTGGTCTCTAAACCCTCCCCCGTCAAACCCAACAGGTATGCTTGTGGGTCTAGTTCCAGTTTAGTCTGTAGTATCTTTTGGGTTTCTTTATGGATGCTTTCCCAATACTTCCTCACCCTCTTACAGTACCACCATTGGTGCATGAAAGTTCCTACTTCTTTTTTACATTTCCAACATCTGTTGGAGGCCTGATTATCAAATTTCGCAATTTTTGAGGGATACAAATACCACCGGTATTGCATCTTGTACCAATTTTCAACTATTTCTACGGCTGGGCTATATTTAAGTTTCTTTTGCCAAATTTCTTCCCATCTTCGAATTTGGATGGAGTGGCCAAGGTCTTGCGCCCATCTTACTTGGCAGTCTTTTACTTGTTCATCCTCCATTTTCCATCTTAATAATATTTTGTAGAGTATACTAATTGTTTTCTTTGGTTTCTTTACTGTTCTCCCCATAAATGGAAGCCTTTTTTTTGTCTATTTTGAATCTTTCATGCACCTGGTAGTACTGGAACCATGACATCGCAGGGAGCTCCTGTTTAATCTCCTCCAGAGACTTCCGGTTGGTCGCCATTAGGAGGGAGACGTGCCTCATCGGTGCTCCGGTGAGACATCCAGGCTGGGAAGGCCAAGGGATCTCATCCCTTCCCCAAAAAGTCGCGGATCGAGGCGGCAAAGGGGCGACAACCCGGGAGGGACCGGCCGATGGTGACAAAGCCGAGCCACCCTCAAGGAGGCAGGCAAGATCGCCCGGCAACGGCCCCCGGGAGAGGCCTACCACCCGAGGAAGAGAGACCTCCGGTCCCTCAGACATCCCTCCGACGACCAACACACATGCATGGAAAAGTAATTAAGGTTACAAGAAGGCAAGGGGAATCCGGGAGCCGATAGAGAAGAAGAACTATAATACCTGAAGGCTTAAAAGAAACTCAAAATGGAAAGAGACCAAAAAGACCAAATCACAGACCGAAACTAATCAGTATCCCCAGTCCGAACGGCAGATGAGATGACACAGTAAAGTGAAAGATTGCCGGAGGACAGGTGAGCGATATCCTGCATACCACCCCATTGAGGGCTCCCCCTCCCCCCTCCCGTGGCAAAGCAGCAGCCGCTTGTGGCCATCCCTTCCTCCCTTCACTCCCCCCCCCTCCCGGGCTCCCCGGTTACTTTGGAAGCGCGAGACCCCCGTTTGCGGGCCCCCACGAGAACGCGATCGGGGAGCGGTGAGTGGAGCGGGGGCGACCGCGTGGTTGAGAAGACGCGTCCTTGAAAACGCGCAACCAACAACCATCGCGAGACAGCGCGAGTCAGGAGACGAAACTAGTGAACTCACCGAGAACTCTCGCGAGAATCAGAGAGCTACCCGCGAGAAGAGGGAGGAGAGGTAAGGAAACCTAGAGCAATGAAAGAGTAGAAGAAGAAGGCCAGAAGTCAGAAATTAAAAGAAGTGCTGGCAAGACTCATTGGACCCAATAGAGGGCAGAAACTGACCCATCCTTAGAGAGTACGCTCATTATAATCCAGGCAGGTAAGAAACTGCCAGTCATATCTTTAAACCTTAGCTCTCAACTTTGAGAGCAGGATCTGGGGGAGATATCGCTACTGTTGACTATCACAAAAGAGATAACGAAACACAGACACACTGAAAAGATGAGTGCTACGAGAACAAGGGGAAGCCAAGTGGCCAGAGGAGCAATGCAGAGAGACTCTCTCCCCGAAGACTTGAACTTTAGAGATACCCTCCTCCAAGAGATCCGAAGTATAGCTCAACAGCAGAGCAGACAACACCAAGAGTTACAAATGGAGATCAAAGGAATGAAGGATGTGATGAAGGAAGAATTTAAAGCGCTGAAAGAAGACATGGAAAGGATGAAGAGAGACAACCAGTTATTATACAAATCACAAGCAAAATTAGAAACAAAAATGGAGAAAGTGGATGCCACAACCCAAAGACTTCAAGACCAAGTGGAATTAATGGAAAACAAAGTGCTGGAATCCCAATTAAGAATTAGAAACCTGGTGGAATCTAGAGAAGAGGATACTAGACAAATAATAATCGATCTTATTGGAGAACTAACAGAAATGGACGAGGCAACTCTGAACACAGAGGTGGACAGAGTGTACCGACTAAGATCAGAATATGCAAAGAAACACAACACTCCAAAGGACGTAATTGTGACCTTCACAAGAAAAAGCTTGAGAGATACCATCCTCCAAAAAAGTACACAGAGACCGGTCCTCTATAAAGAAAAAAGAGTGGTGTTTATGAAGGAAGTGTCTCGCCAAACATTGACTAGAAGGAGGAAGTACAACTTCCTGACTGATATACTTAAAAAGGAAAAGATTCGTTTCAGATGGGAGAAACTGGAAGGCCTTACCGTCACCTATAAAGAAACCAAACATTGGCTAAGCTCAATCGATAAGGCAAGAGCCTTCCATTATAAGTACTTTGGAGATGACAAGAGGAGAAACCAAACTAAAAGAGAACCAAGCCGACCGAATCAAGAAGGAAGATCCTGGGGCGGAAGAGACAAAGATGGAGACGGGGAGGACGGCGAGATAGGAGATGAGGAGGAGGAGGAGGAAGATGATGCACTGGAAGAAATCGACCCCCCGGCACTGCAGATGCAAAGAAACCTAAAAAGGCTCCGAAAGTTTTCTCCTGAAAATTACCAATTAGTGGCGATAAAGGACAGAACCCAAGGAGACACTATCGAGGATGAACCACAGGATGATGTCCCTCAGGATCTTTTCGAATAATATTAATGGGTGGAACTCCCCCGCCAAGAGGAGAAGAACGGTAGAGCATCTAAAAGGGAAAAATTATGATGTGACAGCCCTGCAGGAAATACATATATCCAGTCGCCACGTGAGACTACTAGAACAACCCAAACTCGGGAAAGTATATTACTCAGTTGGAGAGGGGAAGAAGAGAGGCGTAGCCACTTACATAAAACACAGCCTGACATCCAGCCTGGCTTTTAAAGACATGGAGGGAAGATACGTGGGGATTTTTGTCGAAATAAATGATTTAACTATTCTGATATGTAATGTCTATTGCCCAAATGGCCCAAAACTTAGATTTATAAGAGAGCTAAAAAACCAAATAAGAAATCAACAATATGATGAACTAATTATCATTGGCGATTTCAACGGAGTAGTTAACAGTGGGATAGATAAAACACAGGTAAAAAACAAAAAGGGAAAAACAAATAAAAGTAGTCAACTCCCCCAAAAATTCCTACAGGTTTTAGGGAATCTTAATCTAATAGATGGGTGGCGACACCATAAGGGAGAGGAAAGAGATTATACGCATCTCTCTGCGAGACATAAAACCTGGGCTCGCCTAGACATGGCATGGATCTCGAAAACAATGCTGACCAGAGTGAATAAAATAGAGATACTGACCAACTTATTATCAGACCATAACCCATTGGAATTAAGTTTTGAAGGCAGGAAAAAAGAATTCAGATGGAAATTAAAGGATAATTTGTTAAGAAAAGAAAGCGACATTAACTGGATAAGAACACAACTAAAGGAATACTGGGAGATAAATCAAGGAGAGGAAACAACCAAAATAACCCAATGGGAGGCGATGAAGGCGGTCCTACGCGGAAAATTAATCCAATTAAATAGTAGAAAGGTAAAACAACGCAAAAAGAAAGAGGAAGAAATTGTAAAAGAGCTAGAGATGAAGGAAAAGATAGCTAAACAAAAGCCAGGTAATAAAAAGGCTCTCAGAGATGTCAGCATGCTGAAAAAACAACTCCAATTATTACAAACAGAAAATTTGGAGAGACAGCTAAAATATATAAAAGTCTCGCATTATCAGAATGCAAATAAGATAGGAAGATGGCTGTCCAAAAAATTAAGGGATAAAAAGGCACAAAATCATATAACTAAGATAACATACAACGGCAGAATAGTTACTAAAAACGAGAAAATAGAGGAAGTATTTAACAAATTTTACTATGATCTCTATAAGAGAGAAAATACATCAAAAGAATCAATAATTGAATATATCTCAAAATTAAAAATTCCAAAAATCACAGAAAAACAAAGAGAACTGTTAAACGACCCGATCACTCTATCGGAAACTATTAGGAGCATTGACAGTCAAAAGACAAATAAAGCACCAGGCCCAGACGGCTTTACTGCCACTTTCTACAAAACGTATAAAGTAGAATTAGCACCCCAACTGCTAGATATATTTAACGGAGTAAGAGAAGGTAAAGGAATACCCCCAACGTGGGAAATGGCCAATATCACTGTAATATATAAAGAAAAAGGAGAAAAAGATAACCCAAAAAACTACAGGCCGATATCATTACTCAACCAAGACTATAAAATCTTTACCACAATCATGGCAGAGAGGATGAAAACCTTCTTGAAAGACTGGGCATCACCAGATCAAAAGGGCTTCCTTCCTGGAAGACAACTTAAAGAAAATACCAGGGCCCTAATTGACATAATAGAATATTATGGACACCACAACGAAAAAAAGGCGGCCCTACTGTTTATCGATGCCGAGAAGGCATTCGATAAAATCAGCTGGGAATATATTAAGAGCCTTACAAAAGAGTTAGACATGGGCTTTTTCTTCCAGAAAGTAGTGACAACCCTGTATCATAAACAAACAGCGAATACTATAATTAATGGACAGGTGAGCAAGAAAGCATTTCAAATAAATCGGGGAGTACGACAGGGCTGCCCCCTCTCACCTCTCCTCTTTATATTAGTTACAGAAACGCTCGTAAGAGATATAAATAATGACAAGGAACTCAAAGGCACACAAATACTAAAAGAAAATATTAAATTACGAGTATATGCCGATGATATGGTGTGCATTATTGAGAATCCACTAACAGACATAGCAAAATGGTTGAACAAATTTGAGGAGTTCGGAGAAAGGGCTGGCTTCAAAATAAATACAGGAAAGACGAAATTCCTAACGAAAAACCTGGACATAAAGGAAAAAATTCAATTGCAATCATTAACCTCTATCGAGATCGTAAATAAAATCAAATACCTAGGAATTACTCTAACCCCAAACAACACACAACTCCTAAGTAATAACTATGAACAATTATGGAAGGAAGTAGCAAAGGATTTAGAAAGGTGGAAATATAAAAACATTTCTTTACTAGGAAGAGTAGCAACGATAAAAATGTCGGTGCTCCCAAGGCTCCTCTTCCTCTTCCAGACAGTGCCAATCATCAGAAACGAGGTTATGTTTAAAAAATGGGACACCGACATAAGAAGGTTCATCTGGAAAAATAAAAAACCAAGAATTGGTCAAAAACAAATGTCGGATGAGAGGAAAGGAGGAGGCCTGGGACTGCCCGACATCAGGTGCTACTATGAGGCATGCAATTTAATGGCGATTAAGGATTGGGCATTCCCGCAAAACTCCCAAATTGCGACATTGGAGGGCCACGACCTGCGCGCAGGGTGGCACGCATATCTGATATATGACAGAAAAAAAATTGAAAAAAACTTTAGTCAGCATTTCATCCGGTCAGCATTAATAAAAACCTGGGAGAAACACAAAGACAGATTTTTTAGACAAATACCGTTATGGACATCACCGGTAGAAGCAGGTCACAAAAAGGAACTAGCCGATAGGGAAAATTGGCCAGCTTATAGACAATTACTGAAAACATCAAACACAGGCACCAGAGACTTAAAGTCTCTGGAGGAGATTAATTTTATCCCTATGATAGCCTGAATTTCATTTAACTCTTTAGAGGTCAGTGTAGCAACCCAGTTCTCTTTCGTGCCTGGGGGACAGGGAGCAGCACCAGGGGTCCCACTTGCATTAGAACCAGCCGCAGCTGATGAGGAAATGGAGGAAGGGGTTAATGAGTTAGCTGGGCCTTCCTCTCCCACAGAGAGCTTGGCCTGGGATGATGGATGGCCGGACGGCTATGATAACTGGGAAGGTCAGGCTGAGTCAGAAAGTGTTGATAGTGATGATTGTTATGAGAAACCGGGTGGGTACGGATCACAGGAGAGAATTTGGGAAAACATGGACGATGAGGCCATGGAAGCTGAAAGGGAGTTCGACTCTCACGAAGATAGTGAGCCAGGTGCTGGGAGGCAAGGACGAAGCTTTGATAGGAGACGGAGCATTGAGGCTAGCAGGAGGGGCTGGCACCGCAGCCTAGAGCGGCCGAAAGGTGCGAGGTCCCGTAGCACAGACTGGCGGAGAAGCCTAGAGCGTCGGGCTCCTCGCCAAGGGGATTAAGTATAGGATCCGTGGGAACGGATCCTCAGTAGCTCGGCCACTTCTATTCTAAGCGGAGTGAAGCAAGTAAAGGACTACGGAGCCAAGTTGCCGGCTCGTGCCTTGCCAAGAAGTTTCTTGGGTCCTGTTTGAACTTTGTCTTGTTCCTTGATCCGCATTGTTTTGCGGAGCCTTTGCCAAGCCTTTGCCCAAGCTTTTGCCAAGCCATTGGATTGGATTACTACAGACTCTTTCTTGTGGATTGATCTTTTCAATATTTTATGGACAATTACCTTTTCACCTGTTCTTTATTATTCAATAAATAGTTAGCTGATCACCGTCTCTGTGTGTGTGATTAAGGGGCCGGCCGAGTCCTTGCATTGTGACAGTCAGGTTTTTATTTAATATTTCTGATTTTTGTATATTAATAGCCAGCCCTGATAGGTTCTCGAATTTCTTTATAGTATTGATGACTACTTTTATAGATTCCTCTGGTGACCCCAACAACACCATGGCGTCATCTGCAAATAAATTTATTTTCATAACCCCTGTCGCAATTTTTTTTACCTTCAATTTTGACATTGTTTCTAATTAAATTTGCCAAGGGCTCTATTTCCAGAGCAAAAAGGATGGGGTAGAGGGGGTATCCTTGCTTTGTCCCACTTTTAATCTTAATAGTTCTTGTTTTGGTTCCATTGATCAATATTTGTGTTTGGTTGTCTTTATAAAGTTCCTTAATTACGTCGCAAAATTGTCTTCCCAAGTTAAAGTCTTTGCAGACTTTATGCAAATATTGGTGATTGACCGTATCAAATGCTTTATACACGTCCAATTTTAATAACAAAAGTTTCTCTTTTCCCCTAGTGGCTTGACTAATTATATTATGTTTCTTAAAGGGTCAGCTAATCTTCTGTTCTTGATAAAACCATATTGGTCTTCCCCTAATAAATTTGAAATTATATCAGTCAAACTATTTGCAAAAAGTTTTGTGAAAATTTTATAGTCTACATTACACAGGGTAATTGGCCTATATGAGTCTGGGTCAGTTTCATCTTTGTTGGGTTTTAACATTGTAATTATTTCAGATTTCTTCCATGTTTCTGGGGTGATGTTATTTTTTAATATCTCGTTAAATAAAATTTCCAATTAAGGAGTGATTTCTGAATGAAATATTTTATAAAAATTAGACATAAAGCCGTCAGGTCTGGGAGAGGAGTTTGGTTTAAGATTGTTAATAACTTCTTCAATTTCCTTACTGGTAATAGGACTATTCAATGTTGTTTGTGACTGGAGATTGTTGTTTCTCATGATGATTCCCTCAGATTTTCCAGTTTATTTCCCTGTATACAAATTTTCATAGTAACTAGCCATTATTTCTCTCAAGTCCTCTTCATTAGTTTTCATTTGTCCCTTCACAACTTTTAATTTAGATATCATATTTATTCCTTTCCTTGATTTAAGGTAATCTCCTAGTATTATTTATGGAGTTGATTTGGAATTCATTTTTAACAAACAATTTTTTTAATTCAATTTTCTCTATTTCTTCTAATATTTTCTTATGTTCTTTTCATCTTTCTTTATTCTGATTTGTTGAGTTTTTTGGAAAATTTTGAAATAGTCTATCCCCTGCTTGTTTTACCTCTGCTTTTCTTTGTTTTAATTTGTAATACCTTTTTCCATTGTGATACATTTTCCTCTAATCACGGCTTTAAAAGCCAAATTATATTCCCCTTTAAGTCAGGGGATCAATTACTGCTTAATTAAGAATTGCTTGATAGCTCCCGGCTCTGCGCGGGCATCCTCTGCGGCGTAGTGGAACAGTTTGATTGCTGCCTCCGGAGGATCATCTACCAGAAAAAGTTTGATATTACCTACGTGGGGCCCAGCCCAATCATCTCCACCGGGATGCGGATTGTGCTGAAATCCCACTACAGATACAAAATCGACGAGGTGAACATCCTGGGCTAGGAGCGCTTGGCCTACCTGGTGGACATCAAGACCATCGCAGCCGTGGACCTTTTGGGCAGCAACAACATCGACACCATCAGCCATGACAGCAAGATTGACTGGCTGGAGCTCAATGAGACAGGGCACAAGTTGCTCTTCCGGGAAAAGAAAATGAAGCTGCACCTGTACGACATTGGGAGTGCCACCAAGACCACCATCCTGAGCTACGGTTCCTATGTTCAATGGGTCCCTGGGAGCGACGTGGTGGTGGCCCAGAACTGGAACAACATTTGCACCTGGTACAACATTGACACCCCCGAGCGAGTGACCATGTTCCCCATTAAGGAAGACAGTAAAATTTTGGTTGTGGGACCAAGCCTTCGGTCTGATAAGGACTGATAAGGATGTTTTATATGAGGATACAGTTTTATTGATAATTAAGATTTTATACCATTTTTGTATTTATGTATTTTTCATGCATTTTAATGTTTAATGGTTATGTTTATGGTTACTGTTTTAACTTTATGTAACGGCATTGAATTATTGCCTATGTAAGCCGTCCTGAGTCCCCTTTATGGTAGAGAAGAGACGGGGTATAAATACCAAAAAAATTAAAAAATAAATTCTTTTGCAGCCAGCAGATGCTAAGAGTTTGCAAGCTTTCCTTTCAAAGTCTGTGCACCCATTGTATAGTATTACATTGCATTCATAGTTTGCCTTTCATTTCTTGCTTTACTGTGCATTCTATCTCATTGTATTGCAAGAGTCTGTTAATAATTTGCTTTCTTTTGCAGCCAGCAGCTGCTAAGAGTTTGCAAGCTTTCCTTTCGAAGTCTGTGCACCCATTGTATAGTATCACATTGTATTCATAGTTTGCCTTGCATTTCTTGCTTTACTGTGCATTCAATCTCATTGTATTCTTTGCATTGCTGTATTGTACATATTCCTTGCACTGCTCTGTTTGCATTGAATTGTATTGCATTTTATAGCGCTTATAAGCTGGGAATGGGTTTCCTTTTGAATTTACAGCATGGAAAGTGTAAACAGCAATAGCATTCAGGAAGAGGCTCGTTCTCTGTGCCCAGTTAGGTCTCAACACCCCACACAAAAGATGATGCAGCACCTTTTGGAGTTAGAAAACATGCTCATGCAAAGGTTTAAGGATGCTTGGCAACATGTGTCCACTATAGCAGTTAGATTGGAGTCATGCACTTTTTCCAAGGAATTACAAGCTCTTAGACAAGAGTTTTTAAAAGCCTTTACCACTGGTGATTCTATTGCAGAAGAAATTCTCCGTGTGTTGAACAAAAGTAACACTCAAAAGTCATTGCAAAGGCTAGAGATTTTTCTCTCAGCCTACACGAAGAAAGGAATTGCTATAACGCAATTCTGGATACACTTTAGTTCAGTCCCCCACCTAACAAGGGTGTTGCACCCAAGACACTTGGAACCTCCCTTAGTAAACCACAAGAGTCCAGCTGGGGTACAATGGTTTATTTAGAATAACTGGTTAAAGGAAAGAGGCTAGAAAACAGTCTATGTTGACTTAAAGTAGCACCCGCCAAATAGCAGCAATGTTCAATGAAAGCAGCAATTGATTATAGTCCTTAGTGATCAGGATCCAAAGCAAAACAAAGTCTCTGTGCCTAAGTGGGCCAAATCCATAGAAGACAGCAAACAAGCTTGGCAGGCAAAGTTCTTACAGGAAGGCCCAGAGGCCTATTCAGGAATCTATGGTCTTGAAATTGCAAAGTTGGCTCGAGATGGAAATGAACTCTAAAGCCCAACGTATGTAGTCCCTCAAGGCTTTGAAGTTCCGACGTAGTCTGCATCGGACATCACTTCTCACAAGATGAACTGCAGCTGCTGTTTAGCTCTCCTCAGCAGCAAGATATGTAAACCCAATTAGCCTGACATCTGGGCAGAAAGGAGTAGTACCATCTCTCCCGGTTCTCTCGCTTTAGCTTATCAGCATTCCCTGGTGGAACGCCTTGACCAAAGGCTGAACTAAGGACTTCTTGTATAACTGGTGAGAGGAATTATAGAAGCAGGCTTGGCTGGCACTTTAACCCCAGCATGGCTGCACCTTGGTTCTAGGGACACAGAGGCCTGGGGCCTGACAAAGGGTAAACAAGTTGACCAAAGCCCCTTAAATCAGAGTAAGAAATCCAGTTTTCTGAAGTTTTCACCCAAGGCTATTAGCTACACATCTAGACACCCCACTAAGTAATTTAAACACAGTAGGCATACGCCTTCAGCACATACAAGTTCCACTGGAACCTTTCACACTATAGGCAGTTCTTCATCCAGTGCAGCTTATTTTAATAAGGAGGCCATGCACCTGAAAATTAAAGAAGAAACTCTTGAGGCTTAAGCAGCTGCAGAGATGGCCAAGCAAAAGCTTTTCTTCGGCAAGGAGGAACTGCACCTGCAACAAGCCAATCAAGAGCTAGCTCTGAGCAAATCAAGAGCTAGTTCTGGCCAAGGCACAACAAGAAGCAAAGGCTAAAGCTAGCCAAGACAAATTTCAGAGAGAGTTGG
>JARBWK010001476.1:0-18969 GCA_030556195.1 Anolis apletophallus | reverse complement strand
TTAGACCCCCAAAACTGCCGCCATAGACCACAACGTTCACAGACACACAAAATGGCCACCATAAACACGTCACAATACCAAGCATGCGCAACATCCGACTCCATGCCCCCCTCCTCTGCCGCTTACAGAACACTCCTGAGACCAATGCCCGCTTCCTCAACCCCCTCCGCCGCCTCCTCCCGTCCTACTACTTCACACTACCCCCCCAACCTCCAGAGAGGTGAGAGAGGAGGAGAACCACCGCAGCGCCCACAGAACAAGAACGGTAATAGCTATCCTCCCTTTTCCCAGATTTCTTTCTGGGTTCGCCCTTGCTTCTCTCTGGGGCCTAGACCTTCCTGGGGTCCTTCCCATACCTTCTTTCCCTCTTTCCTACCTTCCCAGTCCACCACACTACACCACACCAATATATATACACATCCACATTCAAATACACATATACACACATTCACACACATATAGACATACACACATTCAAATATACATATACACACATCCACACACATATAGACATACACACATAAACACATATACACAAACATACACACATGCAAACACATGCACACACATATATACATACACACATCAATCTATCCATATAAACAAATACATACACACATACACACAAGCACACATATATACACACATTCACACACATATAGACATACACACATATACATATATACACATACATACAGAAAGACATATATACAAGCACACATATACACACAGACATACATATATACACATACACATACCCACCAAGACCATAAATAACATCAGTACAAACCCTTACATACTCAGAGATTCTACCATCTCCTAAATAGGGCACAGCAACGCGTGCTGGGATCAGCTAGTATGTATTGAAACTGACATTATTGTGTATTTTGGTACTTACCATTACTAATCACTAAATGAGATATATATTACCACTTTGTGCACTTCTGTGTTTCTACTTGGCGCTGCCATCCTCAAGCCTGGAGAAGCTGCTGGTAGAGCGGAAGCCAGAGGGGGGCGGAGCCAGGCTGCGCCAAACCCCTCCCCTCCCCTCTCCAGCCTTGAGAAGGTAGGGTAGATCTTTCTGACTTGGTTTTATTATAAGTAGCTGAAAAAGTGTGGGCACCCCTGCTCTACACACAGGACTGCTAACAAAGACCAAATACTGTTTATATATTGTTATCAATTCATCTGAAAACAGTTCCTAAAATGATATGAAAGATGTCAGGATCTTGGACCCTAACTCATTCATCTTTTTCCCATGTGTTTTAAGATCTTCAAACGAGTTGCAGAGAAAAGCTTGAAATCAAAATCTTCAATGCAGTTTCAAACCACAAAAATCTGGCAATTAAAAAAATTAAAAGGGAAAATGCATGGTCTGTGGGTATTTTAAAATAAAGAAACCTTTTATTTACTTAGTTCAGACGATTGTGGGGAGTCTGAACACGCAACCTGGATATCGCAGTAACATTTCGCTGAGTTGAAATACAAATTAAACCTTCAGAGTAGTCTGTTTTGTATGGTTAAGCCAAGATATAAATAAGCCCTTTCCTCTTTGTACATGCAGCCCCTTTGCTCCTTCCTTTACAGTGTAAGTACGGTAATCAAACTAACACCAGGAACCCTATAATTAACTACAGTTTCTTGTTTCATGTAAGCCCATTTGAAGTTGAACTTCAAGCCATAGATTAATACCATGGCTTATTTTCAGTTCAGGGGAATGCAAAGGCTTAATAATGATAATGATCCCCAAAATGGACCCCCTTGGTGGTGCAGTGGGTTAAACTACTGAGCTGCTGAACTTGCTGACCGAAAAAGGTTGGCAGTTCGAATCCGAGGAGTGGGGTGAGTTTCCGCTGTTAGGCCCAGCTCCTGCCAACTGAGCAGTTCTAAAACAAGCAAATGTAAGCAGATCAATAGGTACCACTTCTGCAGGAAGGTCGCGACGTTCCACACACTCATGCTGGCCACATGACCTTGGAGGTGTCTACGAACAAAGCCAGCTCTTCGGCTTGGAAATGGAGATGAGCACCACCACCCAGAGTCGGGCTCAGCTAGACTTAATGTCAGAGGAAATATTTACCTTTACCTATCCCCATGGCTGGTGACTTTCTAGCTAGGGAAGTCTGATAGTTGTAATTCTGATAGTTGTAATCCCCCAATTTAACCTTTCCAAGATCAGGGATTAGCTCCCTTGCCATGTAGATCCCTACATGGCGCTGACCCCTGCATTTCTTCTCCGTTGGGGCAGCCCCACGTAGAGTGCATTACAGTAATCCAATCTGAAGGTGACTAAGGCGTGGACCACCGTGGCCAGATCCGAGTTCACGAGGTGCAGTCGCAGCTGGCCTACTCAGACGTCTTACCTACTTGGTGGACTGGAGATAGACTATTCCTCACGCTATCTCAAATATCTATGCATCGCAGGCCGACACCATTAAAAATGGGCAGCGGATAGAGGTGAATTTCATATGTTATGTGTTTCCAGAAAGCGTCTCAAAAGCAGACCACTGGTGAGAAGACAAGCAGCAATAACTTATTCCAGCCCTTATTTATTTCCGGCGTAGTTTACCCTGTTCTCAACCCCGAGGGGGACTCAGAGCGGCTTCCAAAAAGGCACGATTCGATGCCAACACAGCAAAACACAGTATAACCCCCAAAAAAATTACACATTAAAATACATTAAAATACAATTACATCAACATATCATACACATTCATTTAAGTTTTTTAAAAACACAGTGTTCCGTCCATAACAGGAGCATTGAGCCCTATTCATCAATTTTCCATTAAAATCCAGTCTAAAATGCTGCCTTGTGCTAGTGTGCAAACGCCTGGTCCCATAGCCAGGCTTTTACTTTTTTCCTGAATGTCAGGAGGGATGGAATTGATCATATGTCGCTTGGAAGCGCATTCCACAGAAGGGGAGCCACCACCGAGAAGGCCCTCTCCCTCGTCCACACCCGCCACATTTGAGAAGTTGGCGGGAGCGAGAGCAGGGCCTCCCCGGATGATCTTAAATTACGAGGTGGGACGTAGCGGCAGATGCGTTCGGACAAGTAAGCTGGGCCAGAACCGTATAGAGCTTTAAAGGTCAAGACCAGCACTTTGAATTGAGCTCGGAATTGGATAGGCAGCCAGTGGAGCTGACACAACAGGGGGGTGGTGAGCTCCCTGTATGTAGCTCCCGTTAGTAATCTGGCTGCCGCCCGTTGGACTAATTGCAGTTTCCAAACTATCTTCTTTTTTTTGTTATAATTTTTATTTCCATTTTTGTATAACATACAGTGTGGGATGGGAAGGGGTGTGTGTGGGGGAAGGGGTGTGTGTGGGGGGGCAGGGGGGTGGGTCAGGTGGAATGGGGTAAGAGCAAGAGGTATACATATAAACAAAGACATTGTTGACTTCCCGGGAACCTCCGAAGTGTCTTCCATTCGCGTTTCGGATCTGGCTTCTTGTTTTGGTTCATGTGGGCACTGGTTGAGTTGTGGTCATGGTGCTGTCTCTTTACATCATTATCTCCTGTTTTCTTAAAACATTTTTAAAACCTGACCAATCAGTTTTCTTTTTAACATCTTTCAGGCCTTGCGAGAGTTCGTCCATCTGTATGATGTCGAACATTTTCAGAATCCATTCATTTGTGCTCGGAGCAACATTTTAATTCCATACCTTGGCCAGAATGATTCTGGCCGCTGTGGAACTTAGAGTCAGTATTTTGTCTCTTTCCTTCTCCAAGCTGAATGTAGTTATATTAAGTAGGTATGCCTCAGGGTTGAATGGGAACTTTATCTTCAGGACCTGCTGCATGTATTTGTGAATTTGTGTCCAAAAGTTTTTGACTAGTCGGCAGGACCACCATAGGTGGAAGAAGGTACCGACTTCCTTACCACATTTCCAGCATTTGTTGGAACATTGTAGGTTAAACTTTGCTACCGTGTTTCCCCGAAAGTAAGACAGCGTTTTACTTTCTTTTGACCCCCAAAATCCCCACTACGGCTTACTTTCGGGGTACGTCTTATATTGGGCGACGGTACCCCGAAAGTAAGATGAAAGTAAGACTTACTGCGGGCGGCATGGCATGGCTTCCTGGCTGGGCGGCGAGAGGCTCCCAGAGGGCTCAAAGGGGCCGGAATCGTCCTCCTCTTCCTTCCAGCGGCGCCTTCCACCCTCCTCCTCTTCCTCCCAGCGGCGCCTTTCCCTCTCGGCGGTTCCGCCCCCTCCCTTCACTGAAGGGAGGAGGCGGAGCGCCGCCGCGCGAGGGAAGGAAGAGCGCGGCGGAAGTCCCGCCCGCACGGCGACTCAGGCGTCTTTCCTGAGTCGACTCAGGCAAAAGCGCCTGAGTCGCCCTGCGGGCGGGACTTCTCGCCTTCTCCCTCTCGCTGGCGGCGGCTCCGCCCCATCTCCCTTCAGTGAAGGGAGGGGGATCGGCGAGAGGAAGGCGCCGCTGGGAGGAAGAGGAGGAGGATGGAAGGCGCCGCTGGAAGAGGAGGAGGGCGATTCCGGGCCCCTTTTGAGCCCCTCTGGGAGCCTCTCGTCGCCCAGCCAGGAAGCCACGCCATGCCGCCCGCGATGCGTCTTACTTTCGGGTACGGCTTATATAAGCCGACCCTCTGACACCCCCGATACGTCTTACAATTGGGGGTGTCATACTTTCGGGGAAACACGGTAGTTTCTCTGGTGTGTAGTACCATCTAAAGAAAAGTTTATACCAGTTTTCCCTTATATCTATGGCTACAGTGTACTTTAACTTGCTGTTCCAGACTTCTTCCCATTGGTGTGCTAACACATTGTGTCCCAGGTCATGTGCCGATCGGATTTGACAGTCTTTGACCTGTTCCTCTTCTGTGTTCCATTTTACTAATTGTTTATACACAACGCTTATTAGCTTTTTCTTCTTTTTCATTATCCCCTCCCAGAAGCCAGATTGTTGTTGGAAACCCTTCTTGTTGTCCTCCTTATACCCTGAGAATACCTAGATGGTACTGAAACCATGTTATGTTGGGTTGTAATTTTTGGATTTCTTCTATTGATTTTAATGAGAGTTCTTTGGTATTTGGGTCTTTTTTTTTTAGGACATCCTGATATGTTAGCCAATTCTTGCTGGTAATTTCTCATTTATGTCTGGTTTCTATTGGGGAGAGCCATAGTGGTGTTTTGATATATACTCTATCTTTGTATTTTTCCCATGTTTTCACTAAGGATGCTCTGATATAATGGTTGCTAAAATTCCTTTCTACCCTCCTTTTGTCATTCCAGAGATACCCATGCCACCCTGTACCCAGGTCGTGGCCTTCCAGTGCTAATAGTTTGTGGTTTCTGAGGGTGCACCATTCTTTTAATGCTATAAGGTTACACGCATCATAATAGAGCTTTAGGTCTGGGAGACCTAATCCTCCTCTTCGTTTGTCATCTATTAATATTTTGTTTTTTATCCTTGGTTTTTTGTACTGCCAGATAAATTTGGAAATGTCTGAGGCCATTTTTTGAATAAACTATCTTCAAAGGCAGCCCCACGTAGAGTGCGCTGCAGTAATCTATTCAGGATGTGACCAGAGCATGGCTGACCGTAGCCAGATCAGACTTCCCAAGGTACGGGCGCATCTGGCGCAGGAGTCTTAACTGTGCAAAAGCTCCCCTGGCCACCATCGAGACCTGGGGTTCCAGGCTCAGCGATGAATCCAGGATCACTCCCAAGCTGCAAACCTGCGTCTTCAGGGGGAGTGTAACCCCATCCAACACAGGCTGTAACCCTATGCCCTGTTCGGCCTTTCGACTGACCAGGAGGACCTCTGTCTGGATTCAGTTTCAATTTGCTAGCCCTCAGCCAGTCCGACACAGCGGACAAGCCCCGGTTCAAAGTCTGGACAGCCTCCTTGGTGACAGCCGTGGGGGGAAGTCGTTGCGGGCTAAAGAAACGAGCAGGCTGGTAATGAAATAACATGCAAACAGCAGTGTATGAAAACCCAATGATAATCAGACTAAATCAACTAGGTGTCTGTAATGAACAACACAACCCAGAATTATGCAAAATATATCACTCTAATATTGTAATAAACAGCCAGAAGAACGCAATCATGACAATATCAAGAGTACAATACATATATCCGAGGTAGAGGCGATAGGAAAAAACCCAAAAGTACTTGCCCAATGGCGATAAAGGTGCTGGGAATAGTGTCCGCTCCTTGCAATGGAATGGCAATGAAAGGCAATGAGTCCGCGCCTGGCGTTTGCGAACGGACAGAGGTGCGCTGGATGATGACGTCTCACGGCGCCCTGGGTGTACGTCGTCTCAAATTGATGATGCAAGAGTGACTGCAGCACACGGGGGGGGGGGGGGAATCCGCCGGGGATTCCCTTGGAGGCTTCATTTGGGGATTTCCCCATTCAATCACTCTACTCCTTCGCGGACGTCATCATCCAGCACACCTCTGTCCGTTCCGGCAAACGCCGGGCGCGGACTCATTGCCGTTCATTGCCATTCCATTGCAAGGAGCGGACACTATTCCCAGCACCTTTATCGCCATTGGGCAAGTACTTTGGGGTTTTTCCTATCGCCTCTACCTCGGATATATGTATTGTATTCTTGATATTGTCATGATTGCGTTCTTCTGACTGTTTACTACAATATTAGAGTGATATATTTTGCATAATTCTGGGTTGTGTTGTTCATTACAGACACCTAGTTGATTTAGTCTGATTACCATTGGGTTTTCATACACTGCTGTTTGCATGTGAAGTAGTTGCAAACAGCTCTTCCCAGAAAAGCCAAAGAATGGAACACTCAAAATGTTGAGGAATACTGTTTGTAGTAAGTAGAAGAGGCATGCAATGCAGAGGTAGCAGGAATGGGAAGCACGAGTATGTGAATGCAGCACACTAAAAAGAACTTATGTTTTCATTCCTTCAGCCACAGCATTCTGCCAAAGTCCCTTGATATGGGCAAACATTTTAACATCTTCAAAATTTGCATGTGGGTGTGGGGTGTAAAGAAAAAAAAAGAAAGAAAGAAGACGAACGCATTTCTGAATTGGGAATCAAACAGGCAGCTTTGGAACTTCACTGTTTAGGAACACTGGCACTTCTGTTAGGGAGGCGCTTCAAGGAATTTTCAGCCGGGACTAGCTAGACAGCCTTCCAGCCAAGTGTAGCCACAGGGGACAGTGCTCATTGTTTTCAAGTTTTACAATGATGCAGAAGGCTAGAATGGCTGTCATTCCTCAGCAGGGATGCAAAACTGGGAAATGTTTTTGTCAATGGCCTCCCTAAGGCTCAAAACAAATAGTTTCTGGGATGCACAGCTCAACTGGGTGCTTATCTACATGGTGGCTCCCTACTGGTTATATCTTGGTGTCATGAAGAATAATGGCCCTTTAAAGCAGCAAAGGAAGAAGGGGGGGGCGCCCCTGGGGGCGGAAACAGTTAACAAGAATTACAACTGTGGGAAGAGTTTTTTAAACCAAAAAAATCACCCTCTTCTCAAGGCTCCTTGACTGTGAGAAAAGTTCCCAGGTTGAGGTGTGCAGCTGTGCAGCAGCTGTTATTGTGTCACCTCAGTGGGCATGCACACACAATATTGCTATAATCCAGTGTTTTTCAACCTTTTTTGAGCCTTAGTACGTTTTTTACATTTACAAAATCCTGGGGCACACCACCAACCAAAATGACACTCTAACACAGTAATACATATAGTTAATATGTTTTTAAATGTATTTATACACTCAGTGTGAAACCTGGACCTGTTTTGATGAACACAACATAGATATCCTGGCAGGAATGGCAGAAAGACACAAACTTCCCACACAGATCTCCCATAACCAAGAGGAAATACTATTAGAGTTTGGTGGGCATTGACCTTGGGTTTTGGAGTTGTAGTTCACCTATATCCAGAGACTGAAACAATGTTGAATCAGGACCAAACTTGGCATGAATACTCAATATGCCTAAATGTGAACATAGATGGAGTTTGGGGAAAATAGACCTTGACATTTGGGTTACAGTTTCTAGAATTTATAGTTCACTTACAATCAAAGAGCATCCTGAACTCTTGCAACAATGGAATTGAACCAAACTTGGCATATTGAACTGTCATTACCATCAGAAAGTACTGAAAGGGTTGGCTTGGGAATTGACCTTGAATTTGGAAGTTGTAGTTCACCTACACCAAGAGAGCACTGTGGACTCAAACAATGTTATGTTATGTTATTGTTTGTTTTCTATCCAGAATCAGAATGTTGGAAGGAGGCTCACCACTTTAAGGTCCCTAAAACAGGCATGAGAAAACTTCAGCCTACTGGGTGCTTTGGACTTCAATTCCCACCATTCCTAACAGCCTGAGGCTCTTTCCTACTTAAATGGCTTGGGGGGGGGGGGAGGAAAATAGCCTGAAGCTGCTAGGAATGGTGGGAATTGGAGTCCAAAACACCTGGATGGTCCAAGTTTGCCCATGCCAGCTTTCGACAGAGACCTCTTCGTCCCCCTTCCCCTTCCTGTCGAACACTTACTTTTTCTTCTACACTGACGCTTCTGCCGCCATTTTAATCTGAGGGGGCAGCGTGAGTGTGTTCAGGAGGGGAGGGGGGAGGGAGGAAGACGTGACCAGTGCAGACGCTACTGCACATACTCGCCCCAGAGCAAAGCGAGGCAAAGCGAGCAGAGCGAGGCTGGGAAGAAGGGTGCCCGAGTGGAGAAAAAAAAGTGTTCGGCAGGAGGGGGAAGAATGGGTATTGGAGGCTCCAATTTCCCACGGCACACCTGATGATCGCTCATGGCACACTAGTGTGCCACGGCACACTGGTTGGGAAACACTGCTATAATCAACACATCCTACAGCCAGGCAACAAAATACATACCGAAGAATGGCTTTCATGCCAAACCACAGTGGATAGTAGAGTGGCTGTTCTTTTTGCACTGTTTCAACACAAAAGAACACACAGTTGTTCATGGTATCACTGTCATATCAAAGCTTCATGGATTCCTCATGCTTTGACCAGCAATTGCAGCTCCTATTCTGCCAAGTGGTTTCTTTTCTTATGCTCTTTATCTACGGAGGAAAGACAGAGGCCTATTGCTAGTTGGAGGACAACATATTGTTCTACAACTAGCGCCGGGAGCCTGGGGTCTCTGAAATACCGGACAACTTCATCTTACGTCTAGAAGCGGTGACAAATGGTTGCGCGTTAGCAGGATTCAAGTAAGTCCGGCAAAGACCAAGATCTTGTGGCCGGGCCGCCCGACAGGAGTAATGTACCCTCTATCCTCCCTTGACGGTGAACCTCTATCTCCATCCAGGCCCGGATTACCCATAAGGCCACCCTAGGCCATGGCCTAGGGGCGCAAGCCAAGGGGGGCGCAATTCACATGGACCCCAATAAAAACTGCAACGCAACTCTCTCTCTCTCTGTGTCCGGGGAGGGCGGGGGGAGAGCGCTGCGAGGGAGCGGGGGAGGAGGGAATGGTGCCCCCCTTGTCAAGTAAGGAGGGTGCGAGGCACGCCACAAAGAGGAGGCGGAGGGAAGCCCCGCCCCTGGGGCCGATGCCGGCACCGGAGCGGGGCTTCCCTTCCTTCCTCCTCCTCGCACGCGTCCTTCTTCCTTGACTCAAGGAAGGAGGGCGTGCGGCGCCGCGAGGAGGAGGTAGTGCGGTAGAGGTTGGTTTGGGGGCGTAATTGCAAAGTGTGGCCTAGGGCGCCAAAAGGGGTTAATCCGGGCCTGTCTCCATCTACTTCCGTCAAGAGCCTGGGCATTGTTCTAGACTCATCCCTGCCAATGGAGATCCAGGTTGCCACTGTTAGCAAACAGGCCTTCTTTCATCTCTGCCAGGCGAAGCAGCTAGCGCCCTACCTCACAAGGGAGGCCTTGGCGACAGTCATTCATGCCACGGTGACATCTAGACTGGACTATTGCAATGCACTATACACTGGCCTTCCTAGGTCTGTGACTCGGAAGATCCGCATTGTCCAGAAGGCACTGGTCCTGACGTTTAAGGCCCTGTATGGCCAGGGTCCGATATATCTCAGTGACCGCCTTTCCTCTTATGGCCATCAGTGGTCACTTAGACCCTCCCAACACAATCTGCTTTACATTCCAGGCCCACGAGAAGCACGTCTCACTAGTACGAGGCATAGGGCCTTTTCTATCTCTGCCCCAGTACTGTGGAACTCATTGCCTCCATATATGAGAGCGAAGCGCGATCTGCGCCCTTTCACCCAGGCTCTCAAGACCTGGCTCTTCAGTAAAGCATTTGATATGTAACTTTAACTTTTATTTTCATGACACATGCATGTTTTATCTGGTTTTACTATTTCTGTGTAAATCGCCCGGAGCATCTTGATGGAGGGTGGTTAATAAGAAATAAATTGATGATGATGATTGTGAAGATTTGAAGTTTACTGTTCACCTTTCTTAAACCGTGGCAGGGCAGGTGATCCCACCGCTGCCACCAATTGTAACGAAGTCGTTTAACTGGACAGGGTGGACCCTCTTTTAGATCCCACCACTGTGCCACCAATTGTAACAATGCCGCATCCAGCTGGTGTCAATTTGCGAATATTGCTGCCACCAATTTTAAAGAATCGACTGCCACCCAATTTGTGAAGACTCGTTATTCGCCAACTTTTACACCTTGGCAGGGTAGGCTACCTCATCCACTGCCACGTCACTATGCGAATATTCGTTCTTCAAACTGCTGCCATCATTTTATGAGAGAGAAACCAACTGGAACACTTTTTGTGAGGAAAGCTATTTGTGAGGGTTAATGATCAAGTTGTGAGACAGGAATAAACTTTTAAAATGAGGCTTGACTTTTGAAATCAACGGCACCGAGAGAGGTTTCAAGATGAAATAACAATCAACAATTTATTCTGGCACAAAAGCTTGGTTTGGTACTTTGTATAACTCTTCCGAGGAGGCACGACTTTAAAAGGTTACAAACGTTCTAGTTATGGTAAATACAAAGTTGCAATGCTTAACTATCGCTATTCCTCAGCTATATCAGCTTCTAACTCTTTCAATACATAGGCACTCTGGCCTTCTTCAGACACTTTGTCTTTATTTAGCCCCCAGGCTTTACATAAAACTAGCTGGCTCGCAAGCTCAGCTCACCAAGACTGTATTCTCAAAGCCTTAAACGTCGACTCTTAACCTTGCTCTCTCTAGAGCTGGTCAGACCTAACTGCTCTCTCTGAGCTCTCAACCCTAACTGTCCTAGAGCTGGTCTGACAGTTAAACTGTCAAAATGTAAAACTTCCTCAGAATTCTATTCTTGACTCCTCCCACTTCTGCCTCAGAGCCACGTTGCTATGGCAACTCTGCTCTCCCTGCAGAGATGTGCTCCCAATATCAGCTCTCTCTCCGGTTCACAATCTCCTAACATTTCAATACATATTCAATACTATAATAAAAAATAAACACTTCAACACAATGATGATCACAAATTTATTTTATTTATTTTATTTCTTCGCATTTATCTACTGCCCCCTCCCCCCCAGTGGCTCGGGGCGGCTCACAACAAATCAATCATTACATAATATTTGTTTGTTTTGTTTCTTGATTCACATTGAGTCTTTACAATTCATTTACAAGGGCTTTGAACCTACAGTCCTCGGGCAACCCTTTATTCTTTCTGTGGAAGATGATCCTGGAAACACATTAGAGCCAGAATGGGAAACATGTGCTTTTCTATTAACCGCTTGTCCACAGCTCCCACCATCCCTCACTACTGGTGATCCTAGCAATGCATGACCAAAGCTGGAAGTCACATCTAGAAGCCAAAGTTGTCCATCTAACTCAAGGGTGCATATCCAAATCACATGGAGATTTGCAAAAGCCCTGCCAGGTCTCTCTATCACTTTTCAGAAACACAATTCCCTGTAGTTGGTCATAGCATGGCCCTCAAAAGCTCCTGCACTACATACTGTGAAATCCCCAAATGCTTGTTATCTGAAACACAGTATAGAAAACCTCTGATTTGCAATATACAGAAAGTTCCCGACCTATAAATAACTCATTATTACGAATGGAGGCAAGACAACAGGAAGTGAGAGAAATCTACCCCTTCGAAGGGAAATTCACTCCTGGAGTTATCATTGGAAAAGGGTTTTTCCACTGACGCTTTATCACCAATCCTTGTTTCCAGAACAAGCCAATTCTATCACAATTTAATTACCACAGGGACAGAAAGTGCGGCAAAATCTTCTGAACAGGAGCACAGACAGCAAAAAAAACACCACACGGGTGTCTTCTTCATGCAATGCTATAGAGCAGGGCTGCCCAGGAAGTCGATCACGATCGACCAGTCGATCCCGGGACCGAAGGAGGTCGATCCCAGCCGGATGGAGCGCTTCTCAGAGGGGGGCGGAGCCAGGCCATGCCAAGCCCCACCCCTTCCCCCGACTTCGGCACTCCCAGCAGCTTCTCCAGGCTTGAGGATGACAGTGCCAAGACAGCCTTGTGCTAGCTATGTCACCACTGGCTTGGCATTGCCATCCTCCAGCCTGGAGAAGCTGCTGGAAGCTCCAAAGCCAGGGGAGGGGCGGGGCTTGGCACGGCCTGGCTCCGCCCCCTCTTGCTTCCGCTCTACCAGCAGCTTCTCCAGGCTTGAGGATGGCAGTGCCAAGCCAGTGGTGGCATAGCTAGCACAAGGCTGGATTGGCATTGCCATCCGCAAGCCTGGAGAAGCTGCTGGGAGCTCCAAAGCCAGGGGGAGGTGCTTGGTGTGGCCTGGCTCCGCCCCCCTCTGGCTTCCGCTCTACCAGCAGCTTCTCCAGGCATGAGGATGGCAATGCCAAGCCAGTGGTGGCATAGCTAGCACAAGGCTGGCGTGGCACTGCCATCCTCAAGCCTGGAGAAGCTGCTGGGAGTGCCGAAGCCGGGGGAGGGGCTTGGCACAGCCTGGCTCCGCCCCCACCCCTTCCTTCTCCAGCCTTGAGGAGGTAGGTAGATCTTTCTGACTTGATTTTATTATAAGTAGCTTGCGTGCTGAAAAAGTGTGGGCACCCCTGCTATAGAGAGAGAGCAGAGGTGGGGGTAGAGTTACACTTAAAAATGGACCTGTTCTAACTTACATACAAATCCAACTTAAGAGCAAACCTACAGAAACAAATACTTCCAGTATCTCTGTACTTTCATTCCCCTTCCTATCTCCACTGTTTTCCCCATAAACAAAATTGGCTGTAAGCCCCTTAACTATGGGTTCACCATACTCCCTTAATTTATAAAGTACCCTGAATTTGGTTGATGCCATGCAAAAGCATTGTTATTATAAATAACAAGGTATTTCTGAAAGTCTGAATTGGCAAAGGGTAATCCATAACAAGAAAGCCCGAATCATCCAAGTTTCATATACACATCGAAAGTACATCAACAGAAACAGAAGAGGCTATGGACTTACTTAATGATCATAATGAGGTATTATATTATTCTGTATATTAACCATGGAAGTTGGGTAATTATATTGGGTATAGTGTGGGAAAATCATTCAAAACGTTTCCTATATGAACTGCAGGAACTTAGCAGGAAGATGGAAGAAATCAATTAAGAGTGCTAGAATGCTTTGAAGTTTGCTATTTCAGCAATCATTGGCCAGATGGTCAGCAGGGATATGGACACTACAACATCTTCAGCCACACTAACCTATGAACTCTCCCCACAGCAGGCCTGCACAATCTGGAGCACTCCAGCTGTTTTGGCCTCCAACTCCCTAGAATTCCTGGCCATTGGACAGGCTGCCTAGGGCTTCTGGGAGCGGGAATCCAAAATAGCTGGAAGGCCTCAAGTTGTGCAGGCCTGCTCTATAGGAAACTAGCTGACCCGTGCACGCATTGCTGTGCCATAGTCTGTGGCTAACCCCTTCTACCCACATGGTGGGAAAGCACAATCAAAGGACTCTTGACAGATGGCCATTTTGCCTCTTGTTGATAACATTAAGAGACCTTTAGCAGTTTGCTCAGGATGAGTTGGGATTTGTATCTTCCTTTTGTTGTATTGTAGTCCTGTCCCACTGTATTCCCAGGCCTGGGACAACTTGGGCCCTCCCTCTTGCTCTCCAGGTGTTTAGTACTACAACTTCCCCCAATTCTAGTAGACTGCTGTGGTCTATAGTAAGAATTTTCAAAGTAGAGGTAGATATCTGGAGTATTATGAAAGAGAGGTGCGTACTCTAAACTGCCAGAGGGGGGTGGCTCCCAGCCTCTACATTCTGAGGGAGTATTTGCATAATGCCTCTAATTGGCCAGCACCACCAACATTCCAACACTCTAAACTGCCAGAGGGGGGTGGCGTGAGGGATCATGGGAGTCGTAGTCCAATGGTTTTTTGTATTTTTGGTCATGTTGTTTAATTTTTTTTATTTTTTGGGGAGTGGTAAACATACCTCGTGGGGTTTTGTGTGTATGTGGGCTGATTTGGTGTGTCTGCCTTGTGTGGTTTTGCTGTCTATAAGCCTGTCAGGACGACTTGAAGGATTTTATATATATAGATTCACCAGTATTCATTACATATTCCAGTCTTTTTGACACAGAGAAGAAACAGCTCAATGTATGCATAGATCTCACACTTTGTATAATTCCCAAACAGGCTTATTATACATCACATTCAAATATTGAATTTGTAACTATACTGTATGTGTAAAAAAACCCTGATTTCTACTTGTCATATTACTTTTATTAGTCCTCTGGTTTCACTTGAAAGGGGAATATCAGGCACTGAGCAGGAAAAGTCAAATGGTTTAAAATAATTGGCAACAGTTCTTAGATTTGGACGTAGTTTATTGTGGAATGCTAGGCAGCAGCTATGTTTACTGAATGGCCGATCTTCAACACAATAATTTAAACTTATTATACACTGAACTCTGATTCCCAGATGCAAAAAGGAAAATATTTTAATGTTAATAAATAAAAAATAAAAATGTGCCTTGCAGTTGCACACATGCACACACTACGTGATCCAAAAATCAAGTTTTCATCTAGTCCAGGGGTCGGGAACCTATGGTTCGCGAGCCATGTGTGGCTCTTGTGATGATTGCATCTGGGTCCCAGGCTCTGCGGGAAGGCAGAGAGGAACGGAGTTCACATGAGCCTGTCACTGATCCGGAACGAAAGGTGATGAGCCGTGTTTCCTGGCGGAGCGACACACATTCCCCCGGGGCCCCCGCCTCTTCCCCAATTTTGTCGGCTTCTGTCTTGCCGATGCGTTCTCCACCTCCCATCTGAGTGCAAAGCCTCCTATTGGTCAAATCCCTGTGAGACCCTCCTCCCTCCTGGATTGTTGCATTTTCATTGGTGCAGAGGCAGAGGAGACGGGAGGCGAGGGCCAAGGCACTTCCGGATTGCCAGGTAATGAGTGGCCATGGCCGGCTTTGGCGGGAAGAGAGTGGGAGCTGGAATTCCGTGGGGTTCACAATGGGGTCAAGCCCACAACGCGTTGGGAAAGGCCTGTTCCAAGTCCTGAGGCAGGAGGCGGCGTCTGCACTGAGAAATTAATGCAGTTTGGTACAACTTGGACTGCAATAGCTGAGTGCTACAAATATATATATTATATATATTATACTAGCTGTACCCGGCATGCGTTGCTGTGCCCTATTTAGGAGATGCGAGATAGTCTGAGTATGTAAGGGTTGGAAATGATGTTACTTACGGTCTTGGTGGGGTCATGGCTGTGTCGTTGTGGGTTGTTCTGGTGGGTGGGATGTTGAAGTCCTGTGGAGTTGTCGGTGTGTGGTGTTGCTGTCAGGTATTTGTGGGGTTTATTTTGTGTGTGTTGTGGTGACATAGTTGTCTCAGTCTGACTGTGTGCTGGTTGTGATGTGGAGGGGGTGTGGCTTTTGCCAGTGATGTTTGTTGTGAATTTTGGTTGGGTTGGGTTTTTGTGTTGCAGGATTGTTAGTTTGTTTTTGTGGGTTTTGGAAGTTTGTGTTATTCCGGTGGTATGTGTTGGTCAGTGGTGCCTGTGTCCCTGGTGCCCTATTTGTGTTAGTGTTATGTCCTCCTAGTAGTTGTTATGTCCTCCTGTGTTAGTTGGTTGTACTGTGGAGGTTTCTGTTTAGCAGTGGTATGTATGCGTTGTGTGTTGTGTGTGAGTTGTGTTGTGTGTCTGTAGAGGTAGGCATCGCGAGTTGTGTGGCTGTCATGTTGTGGATGTGGTGTTTGTAAAACGCCATCACCCTTCCATTCAAAACAAGCCGATGGACTATTCATCGAAACAGGCCCAGGTTTCACACTGAGTGTATAAATAAATTTTAAAACATATTAACTATATGTATTACTGTGTTAGAGTGTCATTTTGGTTGGTGGTGTGCCCCAGGATTTTGTAAATGTAAAAAATGTGCCGCGGCTCAAAAAAGGTTGAAAATCACTGGGTTAAGTGAATGAACCCAAAGGGTGCTCACCAATGCTTACTCTTCATCCATCTCTTTTATATAGTTCTTTAGAATATTGTTTACATCAGCTTTTTATTTGTACTTAGTCATGAAGCAGGCTGGTCATATAGCATTTCCACTCTTGGGTGAAAGAGAAGCAATAAGGACATATACACATAGACACACCTTCTTCTCAGAGGTATCTCCTTTTGCAAAGTTGAATTTTGAGGAAAAAGGACTGCCAAGGCGGTGCTTGGGAATGATATATTGCAAGCAAAGTCATCTCTATTACATTACTTTTGGGGATAATCTAAACATTGCAGACCTTTTGCAACATTATATAATGAACAGTAAGGATAAAGTAAAACATTTAAAAAGTATATTGCCCTGATGGAAACTCTTAGCATTGTGATATTAGCTAGGGATCCTAACTAGAACTTGCAGGCGGCCAGCAAGTCATCCCCCTTTAGTGGTGAATTGCTTGGTTATAGCTTCTCATTTGTAATTCTTAGAAGAAAAAGAAGAAAAGGAATTTAAACTCTAGTTTAAATAACTGGATGAGGAGCATGTTGACAACCCAAGTACAGTAGAGACTGGGAATAATCTAATCCAGGGCTGCACAGGAAATTTATCGCGATCGACCAGTTGATCGCAGGACCAAAGGAGGTCGATCGCAGTCGGATGGGGCGCTTCTCAGAGGGGGTGGAGCCAGGCCGTGCCAAGCCCCGCCCCCTCCCTGGCTTCGGCACTCCCAGCAGCTGCTCCAACCTTGAGGAGAGCAGGGCCAAGCCACCCTTGTGCTAGCTATGCCACCACTGGCTTGGCACTGCATCCACAAGCCTGGAGAAGCTGCTGGGAGCTCCAAAGCCAACGGGGAGGGGCGAGGCTTGGTCTGGCTCCGCTCCCCCTCTGCTTCCCTCCGCCTATCAGCAGCTTCTCCAGGCTTGAGGATGGCAATGCCAAGCCAGCCTTGTGCCAGCTATGCCACCACTGGCTTGGCACTGCCATCCTCAAGCCTGGAGAAGCTGCTGGGCTCCAAAGCCAAAGGGGAGGTGGCGGGGCTTGGTGCGGCCTGGCTCCGCCCCTTTGGCTTCGCTCTAGCAGTTCTCCAGGCTTGAGGATGGCAATGCCAAGCCAGCCTTGTGCTAGCTATGCCACCACTGGCTGGCACTGCCATCCTCAAGCCTGGAGAAGCTGCTGGGAGCTCAAAGCCAAAGGGGGGGGGGGCTTGGTGCGGCCTGGCCGCCCCTCTGGCTTCTGCTCTACCAGCAGCTTCTCCAGGCTTGAGGATGGCAATGCCAAGCCAGTGGTGGCATAGCTAGCACAAGGCTGGCTTGGCCTGCTCTCCTCAAGGCTGGAGCAGCTGCTGGGAGTGCCAAAGCCAGAGGGTGGCGGAGCCAGGCCGCACCAAGCCCCGCCCCGCCCCTCTCTAGCCTTGGGGAGGTAGGTAGATCTTTCTGACTTGGTTTTATTATAAGTAGCTCGCGTGCTGAAAAAGTGGGCACCCCTGAATTCTAATCCATGCATGAACCACTCAAATTTGCAAAAAAGTCAAATTACATTTTATTTATATTAAATCCTATTTCGCTCTTCATTGTAATTAATTCTGATAATAATGGAAGTTCTTGGATGCTTGGGGTGTACTTTGCTCATTGTCTCCAGATCTAGGAATCTGCAGAACGTATGTTATGGACTAAAATACAAACTCAGAAGGTAAATGGTACTAGCAGAGTTAATTGTTTGTTGCATTCCCTTGCATTCATGCTGCCTCAGGAATCTGGGAGCCATAACTCCAAAAAGTAACATTTCTAAATTCTGGTTATTCTGGTCATGATTTTTAAAGCATGTCATCCAAATTTCAGTTTTATTCCACATTTCTTTACGATTAACTTTCCTTTAGTTCCTCTTATATCAGGGCTGTCCAACTTCTACCGGCCCAGGGGCCTGAATTCCGGTCACTGATGACCTGGGGGGCCATAGGGTCTGCCCCCGCCCCCGGCTCCGCCCTCTCCCCCGGCTCTGCCCCCACCCCTGCATGCATACAGTCAAATATAATCTTTACTGAGATAAAATGCAGGGATAAGATATTAAAATAATTTAATTCTAATATTAAATATATTTAATTCCATCCTCCCTCTCCCCTTATTTTAATTTAATATTAAATATATTTAATTCCATCCTCCCCTCTCTTATTTTAATATTAAATATATTTAATTCCATCCTCCTCACTCCCCTTATTTTAATTTAATATTAAATATATTTAATTCCATCCTCCCTCTCCACTTATTTTAATTTAATATTAAATATATTTAATTCCATCCTCCCTCCCCCTATTTTATTTTAAAATTCTAATATTAAATTTTAATTTTTAAATTCCATCCTCCCCTCTCCCCTTATTTTAATTTAATAATATATTTAAATATATTTAAATATATTTAATTCCATCCTCCCCTCCCCTTATTTTAATTTAATATTAAATATATTTGCCCCATCCTCCTCCCCCTTTTTTAATTTTTATTTAATTCCATTAAATATTTATTAAATAATTCCATCCTCCCTCCTTATTTTAATTTAATATTAAATATATTTAATTCCATCCTCCCCTCCCCTTATTTTAATTTTA
>JARBWK010001475.1:0-18977 GCA_030556195.1 Anolis apletophallus | reverse complement strand
ATTTAAAAAGAGTTATAAGTTGTTTCCCAAAGGTCCATCACTGAGTTTCTTCCACCCCATTCAAAACCGCTTCTCCCGCTTCATGGTTCTGGTTTTTGGGAACCCGGAAGGGCCCTTTTGGGGCGGAGGGGGTTTTTGGGAATCTCGCCGAGGGGGGGATAACTTGCTGTTCCAGGTGGAACAGCCCTCGGCAAGATGCTGACGGGTGCAGGCCCCGGGGCATTCAGGAACCTGGTTGGTTCCATAAGCCCCCTTCGGCAACCCCAAATTGTTTGGCCCCCTTGCCAGGGGGTTTAAATTTCAACCGACTTTGAGCACAGTGATCCACCATGGCCCCTCATTCAGGGGAACGGCATTTGGACCCCACGGGAAAAATCAGATCGAGGTTTTCCAGCCCGTGTGGGCCCCCGGGGGAGGGAGAGGCCTATGCCCCCAAATTGTTCGCCAGGCCCCCTGTGCAGATGGAAGGGGGGAAAGGTGGGACAAAGTCCCCAGCACCTCATGTCTGGGGAACCTCAATGCCCACTGCCTATCATTCTATATCTCACAGGTGGGGCAGCGCCATCCTATCTGAGGGGATTTGGACGGGATCCAGGCAAGGGTTTTTCCCGATTAGATACTGAAATGCCCTTTACTTTGGGCCCTTTCCCTTTTGAGGGGCCCGGAAACCGCTGAAAATGCAGCCCCGCCTATTTGGGGGGCTTCAGGAGATGCCATATTACCCCAAATTCTCCAAAAAACCCGGGCTCCAATAGAGTACGGATCTTTTTCAAAGTGCTTTTTTAAACCCTTTTAAGGCCTTGTTTGTCTTGGGCCGGTGATTTGAGGGCCCCCTTTTTAATTTTCCCAGAATCGCAAAAAAAAATTCTTGGCCCCACCTTCGGGACCATCTGTTCTCAACCAGGCAAAAGCTTTTTTTTTTTCGGGGGGCGTTTTGGAACGCCTGCCTGAAGAAATTCAAAGGGAAATTTGAGAACTGTTTCCTTTCCCAAGGCTGAAGCGGCCCTCTTTCCCGGCTTCTCACCTGAGTAAAACTATAACACCTCTGCTATCAGTTAATTTTAGTTTTTTAAATTTAATTGTAGTAGAAAGAGATTTTAGATTAACTTGATTCATTGCGGGGGTTTTTTATTTTTTAAACCGCCCGAGCTTCTAGAAGGGGGCGGTCAAAATTTTAACTAATAAATTAAAAAAAATAATATCCATGGTTTATACTTCATATAATAAATCTTTAAAGCATGAATGGACAATCACAGATTCAACCCAAAAATGATGTTTTTTTCAAAAACCAGACAAAAAATCGGAATTTGGTGGTTTCATACCACATTCCTAGGGGAAAAAATCATTTTTTTAAAAGGGCACTTTTGATTGGGTTGTCACACATATGTAGGAGCTTGACACCATTTAACGCCACCCCCATTTTTTGGAATCCCTTTAACTTTTAGTTTTTGGGGGCAAACACTTTTAGGGAGAGAAGACTGAACGTGAAATGACAAGGAATTAATGTGATTCCGTAATATTTGAGTCATGATATCAGTTAACATGGTGTCAAACTGATTCATTCGCTGTAGATGCACCCGCATTCGTTCAGCGCCAGAATCCAATGTGGTTCACCGCGTGAAGTTGTTACGTCAAATCAACTCGCTGGACAGGGTGACCTCTTCGATCCTGCCCGCTGCCGCCAATAGACCACTCCACTTCTGACCGCCTCAGACTGGACAATCTTTCTATGTCCACACTGCTGACCTCTCCAATCCAGGAACTCGAAGCTACCAGCACCACGTTATTAAAGGGTACTGTTCCCCTTCACCATTTAACTGATCTGAGTTAAAACTTAGTGACACCATTTGATCACGCTGCTACCGATATCCCGCTGACCACTGACTTTGAGGGCCAGCCACCAATAAAAGAATCAGATATGTGTTTTCTCCTTTATGATGCAAACAATTATTTGACAAATGGGTACAATCTTGCTGGTTTTCTTAAACTTCCTTAGAGGCACAACTTTTTCTGTTACATAACACAATGGGGACCTATTATAGGTTTCCACTAAACCCTATAAACCCCTTGCAACTTTAACTAGGGTCTCTATACTTTTTAACTGGACTGCTCACTAGCAGACCTTAAGACACACACTAACACTGGGACCGTTCCCTCTTCAGTCCTTAGACACTCTCAACTAGAACATAACTCCTCCCCCTCTCATTTGGCAGTTGGCTTCCCGCCTTTTCCAACTGTAGAATTCAAACCTGAACATTCTACTAGCCTCTAGTTCTGGCTGCCATGGCGACAGCTCTTCTAAGCTTCTGCCATGCCTCCCTCTGTTTCACCCACAGAAACAAACCATAGAACATTCAAAAACAACATACATTTTAACACATGTCACACAACATTTACACACAAATAATCAACATCATTACATTACCTTTCCTTTCTCCGAATTATTTTTAATTCTTCTGTCCAGAGTGAATTAAAATAATGCCGTTAGCAAGACATTATATAATCTTATACATTTCATATACATTTATACTTACACAACTATATACAAACAAACATAATCCATTCTGTAATCTGGAATTTAAGTAACTCGATAAAGAGTCAGCTACTACATTCGATTTGCCTTTCACATGCACTACCTTAAAATCGTAGTCTTGCAAGAGTAAACCCATCTTAAGAGTTTGTTGTTATACTCCTTAACATTACTCAGCCATTTTAATACATGATCCGCCTGCAAACAAACTTCCTGCCCCACAGATATGGTCTCTCAGTTTTGAACGACCACACTATGGCGAGACATTCTTTCGATGGTAGAAAGACTACTTTCTCTCCCTCGGCAATAGCTTTTTACTTAAAAACATTACAGGGATGCTTTTCCCCATCCGCGGTACAGCTTGACTTAAAACCGCTCCCAAACCTGTTTCTGATGCGTCGCACGTTAATATAAATGGACGATCAAAAACTGGAGCTTTCAACACTGACTGTGATGTTAAGTGGTCTGTTTTAACTTTGTCCATTGACTCCCCGACATTGTGTCCACACTACAACATTTGACATGCCTTCTTGGTTAAGCCTCTGTCAATGAGTCGCCACTTCGCAAAAATTCGGGATAAACCTTCGATAATAACTGGCTAATCCCAAAAAGGACCGAACCTGTTTGGTTTTGGGTATCGGCCACTCTGTGTATCGCTCCACCTTAGTAGGTTCTGACCAATCATACCACTTCCACCATATGTGTCCTAGGTACTTGGACATTCGATTCCCAAACGACACTTGGGTGCTTTTACTGTTAACCCTGCTTCTTTCAATAAACAGCACCTGGTCTGATGTTGCAGGTGTTCTTCCCAGGTATTGCTAAAATACACCTATGTCAGTCCATGTATGCCACAGCCAAGTTACTCATACCCCCGAGTATCTTATCTACTAATCGTTGAAAGTGGCTGGCTGTTTTTAAGTCCAAATGGTAAGACATTGAACTGATGTAACCCTTGATGGGTTCTAAAGGCCGTTTTCTCCCGGTCTCTGGGATCCATTGGTATCGCCAAAACCCTTGGTGAGATCTAGGCTACTGATGTAATAGGCTCTCCGACTTTTTTCTATCAGGTCGCCTAACCTTGGCATAGGGTATGTATCGGTTTGCGCCACCTGCTTAACCGGCTTCATAATCAACAAAACCTTATTGTGTTGTCTGGTTTTTGAACTAACACGGGTGATGCTCAAGACTACTGGATGGTCTCAATCCCCATATCCAGCATTTCCCTGAACTTTCTATCAACACACTCCACGAAGCTTCTGTGACTCGATAGGGAGTAGACAGAATGGGCAAGGCGCCTCCTGTTATAATTTGATGTTGCACCCTTCTACTCTCCCCGTAACCGAAAAACAAATTTTTATACTTATGGAGCAGTTCTCTGCTGCCTGCTGTTTGCAAGTCAGCCCTTCATCAAGCTGAATTACCTGACACACTCTGTCAGCCTTCCTATTCCCTTCCCAGAAATGAAACGATCCATTTACACCTTCATTAACTATTATACATACATCTACTGATCTTTCAACATAAGGTTTAAGCGAGTTAACATGCACCAGTTTTTCCAGTCCTGATTGTAATTCTTGTATCAAGTAGTTAACTCTGCTGGCACGTAACAACTGTCCATGGTCCTGTCCATTTCAATTGAAGTTTGTTGACTCTTTCCTGGGATCAAATATAGTACTTTATCACCAACGCCGAAGGATCTCTCTCGGCTGATTGATCATACCAGGTCTTCTGTTTCTACTGTGCTGCTGCAAGGTTGTATTGAGCGATAACTCTTGCCATCTCCATCGCCTCCGGTAAACTCTGTAGATACCGACTCACTGGAACTGGCTCTGCAACCGAGGAAGTCTCCCAGTGCTCTCTCACTAGATCCAGCGGACCTCTCGCCTTCCTTCCAAAGAGTAACTCGAAAGGGCTGTATCCTGTACTGCCTTGTGGAGTCTCTCTGCATGCAAACAGGAGTTGCTGGAGTTTCTCATCCCAATCGGCTGGATGTAGTTGAGTGTACGCCTTGCTCATTCTTACTAAGGTCTTATTTAGGTTTTCCACAAGACCAATAGTTTGTGGATGGTAAGCAGACGATGTCAGATGTTTAATTCACACATCTCCAACAGTCTTTCCATCAGTCTTGACGTAAACTGGGTTCCCAACCAAATCAGTTCTTGGGATATCCTGTTCTTCCCCATATAGACCACAAGGAGTTCGCTACTGTGGTTGTATCAAGATTAGTCAACGCCACTGCATCTGGGTACCTCGTGGCATAGTCCATCAAAGTAAGGATCTACCGACGTCCTCTACGCCTTGCCGTGGGTAAGGGTCCCACAATATCGATCCCCACACGATAAAATGGTTCTCCAATTAGTGGCATAGGAATTAGGGGAACCTTGGTCTTGTCTTTCCTGTTCCGACACGCTGACATGTATCTACACGATTGACAAAACTCTTTAATATGCTGATACATATTGGGCCAAAAGAAATTCTGGTGATGCGCTGTGTGGTGCGTCGACCCCCATATGGCCACCTTGTGTGCCTTGCGTGTGCCAAATTCATAAGTTGTTCCCTATAAGCTTGGGGCACAACTATTTGTGTACAAGAACTAGTTCCTCCTGGAGACTTTACACACATGGTCTCTATACAACACTCGCCATTTAACTACAAATCTTGAAGGATTTTCTTTTGATAAGACTTTCGTCTCATCCTGAGCCGCAGTAAATAAAGATCTCAGTGTTTCATCTGCCTTTTGCTCATTAGCAATATCCTCTTCTCCTGCTCCTGTTTTCACTAACTCTATTATATTTGAACTTGTCTCAGGATTTTCTTCAGAGATAATATCAACTGGTAAACAAGAAACATCTTGCTGTTTAACTGGACCTTTAGTTAACTCATCATCTCTTGTTAAATACTTGATCTTCCTTACAATATCATTCCCCAGCAGACAATCAAAAGGAATGTCCTCATATATTGCAAAATCCCAAAATCCTTTCCAATTCTTATATTGGATTGGCAAAGACACAACGTCACACAACACTGCCCCTACTCCTTTTAGTCTAAGCTGAGACACAGGTTTTCTGAATGCCTCTGGCACATGTTCAGGGCGACCACACAGACCTCCGATCCGGTGTCTCTCCATCCTAATATTTCGTTTTGACCTACGAAGTGGTTCAAAGTAGTCATCTCTATCTGTGTCCAACATAACAAAAAGGCATTGTTTTTCTAAGGGATTAGGTACTTGCATTGGTACCGAAGAACACTTTCCGTTATTAGACTCAAGCCCCTTCTCAAAACTCTTTTCTAATATTGGAGTTATACATAAGGAAGATTTTTCCTTGCTATGTAGATAACATTGTGCTTTCATATGTCCAAACTTGCCGCGCATGAAAAACACATTCTTTTAGCCATATCAAAGCTTGGACGATTTCCACTACTGAGGAGCCATCTCTGAGGTAATTTTCTCCTCAGGCCTTCTGTAACGAGCGTACTCTCCTGCAGCATTTTTAGCCTCTTGATACTGTGGCAACACTTTGTATGGTTTCTGAAACAATGTTTCTCCCACTGGTTTGTAGCCTTCAGCCTTACAAACTCCTTTCTCTCAATGTCACCATCTTATCCACCATAAGAGCTGCTTGACTGGGTGTTTCAGGATCCCTTTCTTGAACTAACCATTTATACTCTGAGGGGAACATTTTGATAAAACTGTTCCAGGATCATCAGATCCTTAAGTTGCTGAAAACTGGTAATTTGAGCACCTTTTAACCAACTATCGAAATACTGGCTTTGCTTTGATGCTAGCTGACAGAAACTTTCAGGTTTTCTCCTTTTTCAAGGACCTGAACTTAACTCTGTAATGTTCTGGCGTCAACTGAAGCTTCTGTTGGACCTGTTGTTTAAACTTCTGGTAAACCTTGTGGTCCTGTTCTGCCATATCGCTATAAATCTCCAGCAACTGTCCGCAGATCTGTGGTCATAAATATGTCATCCATCTCTCCTCTTCAATTTCAAAATCATAGCAACATCTTTCAAAAGAAACCAAAAATTCTCCACACTATCCCCTTTTACATACTTCGGAATCTCCTCAGGAGTTGGTCTATAGAACCTTCTGCCTGCACCTCTTGAACTGGCCTGGCACGCTGAGAGGCATTCCCTCTCTCAGACTCCAACCTGGCTATTTCTCTTTGCAACTCTCTCTCCTTTTCTCTCTCTTCTCTTTCCTTCTCTTCTCTTTCTCTTTGCATCTCTCTCCCTTTTCTTCTCTTTCTCTTTGCATCTCAAGTTTCATCACCTCAAGCCTAAACCGATATTCTCCAGACATTTTACTTGACTCTGATTCTGAAATTTCAGAGTCTTCTCCCTCCTGCAGAACCCCAGGCCGCCCCGCTTCCTCCAAAGCCCTCGCCTGTCTCCTGGTGGTCATTTTGCCGAACTTTTACCTCAGAACTTTAAACTAAACTATTAAAGTTCCTACTACCACACGACTTTGGTCCGTAAACTGAGAAATTAAACAAATTCCTCTGGTAGCCTTGCTTTCGCACTGGATCAGTTTTCTTACATGATCCCACCGCTCTGCCGCCAATATGCGGTGAAGCTACGTTCAAATCAACCGGCTGGACAGGGTGGACCCTCTCTCAAAGATCCCACCGCTGCCGCCAATATGTGACCACTCCACTTCTTGACCGGCCTCAGACTGGACAATCTTTCTATGTCCACACTGCTGACCTCCAATCCAAGGAAACCCCGGGTTACCTCAGCAACTTCACGCTTATTGGCAGGGTACTGTCTCACCCTTCACCATTTAACTGACTGGAGTTTTAAAACTTCTCAGTGACCACTTGACCACGCTGCCACCATTTATCCGGCTGACCACTGACTTTGAGGGCCACCACCAATAAAAGAATCAGGAGAGGTGTTTTCCTTTTAAGATGCAAATAATTTATTTTGACACAAATGGGTACAATCTTGGTTGGCTTCAAACTTCCTTAGAGGCACAACTTTTTCTGTTACATAACACAATGGGGACCTATTATAGGGTTTCCACTAAACCTCTATAAACCCTGCAACTTTAACTAGGGTCTCTATACCCTTTAACTGGACTGCTCACTAGCAGACCTTAAGACACACACTAACACTGGACCGTTCTCTTTCAGTCCTTAGGACACTCTCAACTAGAACATAACTCCTCCCCCTCTCATTTGGCAGTTGGCTTCCCGCTCTTTCCAACTGTAGAATTCAAACCTGAACATTCTACTAGCCTCTAGCCTGGTTGCCATGGCGACAGCTCTTCTAAGCTTCTGCCATGCCTCCCTTCTGTTTCACCCACAGAAACAAACCATAGAACATTCAAAACAACATACATTTTAACACATGTCACACAACATTTACACACAAATAATCAACATCATTACATCCACCATCATACTTAGGCAAATAATTTACAATAATGGAGGCAGTAATTATAGAATCATAGAATTATATAGTTGGAAGAGATCTTGTGGGCCATCCAGTCCAACCCCCTGCCAAGAAGCAGAAAAATTGCATTAAAATGTGTTTTTGATCCAATCATCATATGATCCAATGGCTGTTCCAGGCTAATCTATTTTCTGCTCTAGACACAACACTTGTGTTGAATAGTAACTCTATACATCCCAATGAAAAATCCTACCCACAATTGACAGAGTAATGGCTTGCTGTTAATTTGTTCAGTCGCTTCTGACTCTTAGTGACCTCATGGACCATCCCACGCCAGAGCTCCCTGCCGGCCGTCACCACCCCCAGATCCTTCAGGGTCAAGCCAGTCACTTCAAAGATACCAACCATCCATCTTGCCATTGGTCGGACCCTCTTTCCTTTTCCTTCCATTTCCCCAAGCATCATTGTCTTCTTTAAGCTTTCCTGTCTTCTCATGATGTGACCAAAGTACTTAATCTTTGCCTCTAATATCCTTCCCTCCAATGAGCAGTCAGGCTTTATTTCCTGAAGTATGGACTGGTTGGATCTTCTTGCGGTCCAAGGCACTATCCGAACTTTCCTCCAACACCACAGTTCAAAAGCATCTATCTTCCTTTGCTCAGCCTTCCTTATGATCCAGCTTTCATATTCATAGGTGACTACAGGGAATACCATTGCTTTGACTATGCAGATCTTCCTTGCCAGTGTGATGTCTCTACTCTTCACTATTTTATTGAGATTGGTCATTGCTCTCCTCCCAAGAAATAAGTGTCTTCTGATTTCCTGGCTGAAGTCTGCATCTGCAGTAATCTTTGCACCTAGAAAAACAAAGTCTGTCACTGCTTCCATGTTTTCTCGCTCTATTTCCCAGTTATAAATCAGTCTGCTTGCCATAATCTTGGTATTTTGATGTTTAACTGCAACCCAGCATTTGTACTTTCTTCTTTCACCATGATTAGAAGGCTCCTCAGCTCCTCCTCGCTTTTGGCCAGAGTAATGGCATGCACAACTAAATGCAAACCTCAATGGGCAATGAACAAGTCCACTCCATTGACTTTGAAATGGTGTAGAAATTTGAGTATTGGGTTATGAGTCTGGAGACAAGGGTTGATTTTCCCCATTTGGTCATGAAAATCTACTGGGTGACCTTAGGTGATTCACACACTCCCAGCCCCAGAAACCCCCATGATAGGTTATTCCTAGTGTCATCATAAGTTAGAAATTACATGACGGCACACAATAATGAAAGCATCTTGACTCTTATTTCGAAGCATTGCATGCGTTGACATCAAAGTACTGGTCCTTTGAGGGGGGGCAGTAGTAAAAAAAATGCTGTGGCCATCTCTACTATCTTGGCCTTTGCTCACTGGACAAAAAGGGGATGGGAGAATGGAGCTTAAGGATGGACATCCTTCATCAATTTCTCCTGAGTCTTGATGAATATGTCAGTCTTTCTACACAAGTGTTTCAGAGCATGGGATGCTCACTGTTACCTTACAAGCAATTTGGCAAATAGCAAGAAGAGAAGAGTTTAGAGTTGTCCATAACTCAACATAGCCATTAGCAGAATCTTTGGTTTCTTTCCTGATATCTTTCAATGGCACTTTTGAAAGATTACTCAGTGTCCTGTTTTTCCCCTTTAAGTACATGTCATGTATCTTATTTTAGTTGAGTGTAGTAAGACCCCCACAACCAATGAATCCATATCTACAATTCCACTTACCTTCACCCAGGGAAAATTGCATTTCTAGATGTTTGCTAGGTTCTCTGAGTGATTCTATGGTATGTTTCCCCAAAAACTATTTTATAGTTGTGTTGGAGGACTAGCAAATCCTAAAAATGTACCCTCTCCAAGGATCTTTCGGTCTACCAATGCAACTCTATGGTAAACTGGGACCAAAACCCCCCAGCATTATTGTTTGAAAATTGCACTCAACATGTTTCTTTCTCCCTTTAAGTAATGATCTTATATTTTCTTTTGTTGGATACACTCATACACGCACTGAAATAAAAACTCATTAAAACCCAGAAGTTTCTTTCCCCCTTCACCCTTTTAGAAGGGAGAATCAATAGCAATAACTGAAATCAAATCAAACAGAAGACAATATTGATTATGTTCTTCCCTGGAGGAGATGGATAAATAACAAGAAGTAGCAATGGTTTATGTTGTTTTTCAACAGGAAGAGGAACTTTTCTGAGTATTGTTTTGATTTTAATGGGCCTTACCATTTCTGTCATTTTTCACCTAGGCAACAGCAAAAATTTAAATTAGGAACTTTATTCAGCTGAAAAATTCCCACAACTTTTAGTCTGTGTCCACTGGCAACAACCTTCATCACTGTAACCCAAGATAGCAAGACTGTGGAGTTGCCAGCAGTTATTTGACTTGGCCTCTTCAAACTGCATTTTATCACCTGCTTCACAGGTGTTTAGCACAGCAAACATGAGACTTCTTAGTTGCGCAGGGGATGGAACTGAGAGGAAATGTAGCTTTAATGTTGAGAAAAGAAATTTTTTAAAACCAGGTAAAGAATTCAGGCACACACATTTCACAGTCCCTTCTACACAGCTGTATAAAATCCAGATTATCTGCTATGAACTGGATTATCTGGCAGTGTGGACTCAGATAATCCAGTGTAAATCATATAATGTGGATTATCTGACTTGATATTCTGGATTATATGGCAGTGAAGACAAATCTGATGTTGTCAAATATGGGAAAGGGTACATTTGTACTTATACATTTGCACCACCAAGATAGAGATAGAAAGAATTGTTCCAAAATATTCAGAAAATTTTAAGTTGACAAATATAACCTATATATTTGTATTTTATTTTAAGAGGACTAGATGTATGTTTTCTGTTGTGTTTGAACTGTCTGGTTTTGATAAGGCCAACTGGCTAATCAATACAAATTATTGTTGCTGTTGTGTCAGATAGAAAGAAGTCCCCAATTGTCTGCAAGATACCATTTGTGTTTTCCTATTTTGAAAGGCTACTGGTTGCTTTGGAGAGCTGAAAGAAAGAAAAAACTATTTTAGACAAATCATTTTTGGCCTATATGGACAACTAAGGCTCTATTGTCTCGTGTGTGCCCACAGTGATATAATCTTTAATTACACTGTCATGTACTAATTCTTCTTGAGAATTTTCTGGTGGATATTGGGCAGTTTCCCCCTGAGTGTTTACTTGGAAATGAATGAGGAGGAAATTAATTCATTTCACAAAGAATTGTTGGGAGGAAGTGCAGGATTGCAGAGGTGGCTACAGGGCAGGAGAGAAGAGAATAGACTGATTTATTTAAACAAAGTATTTTATTGGAGGAGAGGCGGCGGGGAAGAGGGAGAGAGCAAGAAAAAAAACCATCATGAAATGGAAGGGAAATCATTTTCTCTACATCCTGAGGGGGAAAGTTGTAGTAACGGTGTCATGGCCTTTGCATTTCAGAGAGTTCAGCCGTTCCCTAGAGCTGTGTGTACTTTTCCATTCATCAAAGTTGTTGCATCTGGTAGGGAGGTGGCATAATAGAGGAACCCGGCTGTCCAGAAGGATGTAAAGGAGATTGGGCAACTAAGGAAATTGGAATGAACAGGATTCAATAAAAAACAATTTCCTTATTCATCTTTTCTTCATTTCTCTCATTTTCTGTTGTCTAAGATCCTTTATTGGTAACTGTATATTTACATTTAGGACTTTATTGCACCAACCCACGATGGCACTACAGCCAGGTTATTGTAAGAATAGATGCATACTGGGTAAAGCACCTCCAATATAAAACTTCTCTTCAAGTGTATCAATAGAGCCCACAGTGGCACAGTGGGTTAAACCCCTGTGCCGGCAGGACTGAAGACCGACGGGTCACAGGTTTGAATCCAGGGAGAGCACTGATGAGCTCCTCTAAGCTCCAGCTCCTCATACGGGGACATGAAAGAAGCCTCCCACAAGGATGAAAAAACATCAGAACATCCGGGCATCCCCTGGGCAACGTCCTTGCAGACAGCCAATTCTCTTACACCAGAAGCGACTTGCAGTTTCTCAAGTCGCTTCTGACACAACCAAAAAAAATGTGTCAATTTCAGATCCCCTGTGCTGGTGCAGTGGGGAAGATGCTTTTGATGGCTTCCTGTGAAACTGAGGCCAGTAATGAGTATAAGAGGCTCTGCACCACAATGGAGACCATGGAGACATTATTAAGGCTATTTAAGGCCTCAGCCCCCTTCCTTTTAGCAACCTGACCCACTTTTGCTGCAGTGTGAGTCTTCCTGGTTACTTTGGGGCCAGGTAGTAATTTTCTTCCCTTTCCAACTTTTTTCCTACAGTATACTGTTTGCAAGGGTCTGGTTAATTGGATTCCGGTGAAATATTAAATGGTTGGCCATTGGCAGGTGGTGGGGGAATAATACAAATTTGGTGAGTACTTATGGCACACACACACACTTCTTTGTGTGGAAAAGTGATATCTAGAAATACCTCATTAGGTCATGTTACTAGAGAAGCAGGGAAATGGTCTTTCTTTGGGGTGAGTCAAAAAGAAAGAAGGAATACTGGGAGGTGTAGTTCAACAACACCTGGAGAGCTGCACAGTTCCCATTCTTGCTATAGTGTAGCTCAATTGTACATCCAACCTAGTAGGATTCCAATGTGTTGGATTGTAATGGCCATCATTCTCTAGCAGTGTAATCATGAAAACAAATGGAGATGTTTCTGGAGACCAGCATATTGGGAGGCACTGGCCAAAGTATTTTGATCAATCAATCTATTCAATTCATACATATATCCAGAATCAAGTCTTGTTGATTTCAATAAATTTAACTCAGGGTGCAAGCTTCTTCATTGGAAGCTTTTAAAGAGTGGCTGGATGGCCATCTGTCAAGGCTACTTTGATTGTGCTTTTCCTGAATGGCAGGGGTTGGACTGGATGGCCCATGTGATATTCTTCCAGCTCTATGATTCTATGATGAATGGAAAAACGTTGGGCTACAGTTTCTCTTCTACCATGGTTACTTGAAAAGCTAGGAGTCCTAAGTAGGACTCTTATGCTCTAGCTCAGTGGTTCTCAACCTTTTTAATGCCGTGACCCCTTAATACAGTTCCTTATGTTGTGGTGACCCCCAACCATAAAAAAATTTTTGTTGCTACTTCGTAATTGTAATTTTGGTACTGTTATGAATCGTACTGTAAATATCTAATATGCGGGATGTAGTTTCATTGTTACAAATTGAACATAACTAAAGAATAGTGATTAATCACAAAAACAATGTTTGGGGGAGTATGGATGATAGCATTTAGCCATTTTAATATTTTAATGTTTTAATACTCTAGTACTGTTACTGCTAGCTGTGTATGTCGCCCGGAGCACACTTGTGGAGAGCGACTCATAAATAATAAAGTTCAGTTCAGTTCAGTACTTTCAACCGATTCAGCTCTGTTTTCCACAGATCATTGAACCCCCCCCATGAATGACAGAGCTGGACCAGACTTGGCACAAAGAACCTCAATGACCTACAGAAAATACTGGAGGGAGTCAGGAGGAATTCACAGTGATTTAATAATAATAGGATCCTAGACTTGCAAGAGACCTCCAAAGGCCACCCAGTGTAACCCCCTTCTGTCTTCCTGCAGGAAAAGCACAATCAAAGCCCCCGCAACAGATGGCCATTCAGCCTGTGCTTAATAATAATAATAATAGGATCCTAGAGTTCAAAGAGACCTTGCGAGGGCCATCCAGTCCAACCCCCTTCTGCCTTGATGCAAGAAAAGCACAATCAAAGCACACCTGATTGTTGGCCATTCAGACTATGCATAATAATAGTAATAATAATAATAGGATCCTAGAGTTGTAAAGGACCCCAAAGCCATCCAATCCAACCTCTTCTGTCATAAAGGAACACGATTAAAGCACTCCCAACGAATGACCACTCAGCCTCTGCTTAAGAGCAACATCAACAACAGAATCTTAAGGTGGGAGAGACATCCAAAGGCTATCCAATCCAACCTCCTCCTTGCATAAGGGAAATGCACAATCAAAGCACTCTTCACAGATGGCCAGTCTGCTTCTGCTTGATGATGAGGATAATGGTGATGATAATAATAATAGGATACTAGAGTTGGAAGATACCCCCAAAGGCCAACCAGTCTAACCCTCTTCTGTCATAAAGGAACACAATTAAAACCCTCCCAACAAATGAGTTGAACAAGAAGGAGCCACAGGAAAAAGAGAGAAGCCACGAGGGGAGAAAAGAAGGAAGGGAGGGAAATGAAAGGGAAGGAAGGAAGGGGAGGAAGAAGGAAAGGAAGGGAGAGTGGGAGGGAGAGGGAAGGAGGAAAAGATGGAAAGGAAGGAGGGACAGGAAGGAAGGAAAAGGGAAGGGAAGGGGAAGGAAAAGGGAAGGGAAGGGGGGAAGGGGAAGGAAAGGAAAGGAAGGGGGGGAAGGAAGGAGGGAAAGAAGGAAAGAAAGGGGGAAGGGAGGGAAGGAGGAAAAGAGGAGGAAGGAGGGACAGGAAGGAAGGAAAAGGAACAAAGTGAAGGAGGGAAGGAAGGAGGGAAAGAAGGGAAGCGAAGGTAGAAAGAAGGAATGGGAGGAAGGGAAGAAGGAAGGAGGGAGGGAAAGGAAGGAAGGGAAGAAAGGGAGGGAGGAAACGAAGAATGAGTTGGAGGAGGAGAAAGAAGGGAGCAGGATGCAGCAGGGGAACGGGAGACTTCAAAACTAAAAACTTCTTTCTGCCTCTTTCTTTTCTTCCTTCCTTCCTGCAGTGAAGGGAGGGAGGCAAGAAAGAAAGAGCTGGCGAAGAAGGGAGCTGCTTCCTCCGGGGCCTCTTGGAGGAGGAGGAGGCGGCGGCGGCAAGGGAAGCCAGGGAAGGAAGCAGCCGAGAGGAAGAAGGCTGCTTCTGCTGGCAGCGGGCAAGGCAAGGACTTGAGGAGCCCACCCACCGCCTCCTCCTCTCCTCCCTCCTTCCTCCTGCTCCTCAGTTTTAAAGCAGCAGCGGCGCGGCTTTAGGTTGACCGTGGTTGTCTCCGCTGCCGCTGTTGCAGATGAGGAAGAAGGAGGAGGAGGGCGGTGGGTGGGTGGGCTCCTCAAGCCCCTCTCCCCCCTGCTTGCCAGCAGAAGCAGGTGCAGAGACCAGGCAAGGGGGGGGGGCTGGGGAGCAGCCTTGGTCAGCCCCACCAACCAGGGGCGCCTTCTCTTCCTTCTCACTCCTACAAGAGAGGCAGGCGGCTGCTCCATGCGGGCACCGCTCACCAGGCCTTGCTGTCCCTCGCCTGGGCGCCAGTGGGAAGGAAGTCTTGCAGGCCTCGGCTTGACTGGCCTCGGCACGGAGGGGGCAGGAGGTGCTTTCCAAGCGGGCCTCACTCGCCCAGCTGCCAGCTCCCGGCCCCTTGTTCCTTCTGCCCTTGCCACGGGGCGCCTCCCCACCCCCCAGCCTTGGTTGGCCGAGGCTGCAAGGCTTCTTTCCTACCAGCGCCCAGGCAAGGGAAGGCGAGGCCTTGCGAGAGAGTGGCCTGCCCTGTGCCTGGCGGGGGCTGGGACACCACCCCGCTGTTGCAGCTGCGCGAAGGGGCCCGCCTTGAAGAGCGCCCTTGCCTGCCCCGCGCTGGGCCCTGCAAGGCTGGGGGCTGCAAGGACCCCTTCCCGCAGACACCCACCCAGGCAAGGGAAGGCGAGGCCTGGTGAGCGGTGCCTGCACGAAGCGGCTGCCTGCCCGCCCACCTTGCAGGAATGAAGAGGAGAAGGGACCCCTCCCTCTTTGGTGGGGCTGAGAAAGGCTCCCCAGCCCCCTCCTCACCTGGTCTCCGCACCCACCTCACACGAGGAATGGCACCAAGGGGCCACTGGGCTTGGGGGGGGAGGAGGCTGGGAGGCCAGAAGGCCCGTCACGCTCCGTCCCCCAAGCCCCGCTCGCAGACGAAGGGACGTCCTTCTCTTTCAGGCGCGGGTGCTGGCTGGCTCTTTGGCTGCCGGAGGTTGCCCGGCGGCCATTCCAGGGATACAAAGGGGGCGGGGCCAAAATGAGGTCGTCCCGCGACCCCTCAAAAGTGGCCAGGTGACCCCTCTGGGGGTCGCGACCCCCAGGTTGAGAACCACTGCTCTAGCTGTTTGACTTTCTCTAATACAAGGTTTGAATGTAAAGTAATGTCTCCACCTTCATAACTCTGCAACAGATGGCAGTACTTCTCAGGGATTATGGGTTAGGTTTTCCTAGTATAAAACACAAACCTAAATTTTGCAGAGTAAAACAAAATGTAGCAGCTTCAGCTTAGCCCAGAAGTAATGTGGTCATTGAGAAAAACTCCATACCATAAAGTCAACTTACTTTATTGTAAGTAAAATAAAATATCCATACAGGAGAGTCACAAAGGAAAACATCCACAAAGGGAGCCACATAGGAAGCCACAAAGGTAGCCACAAAAGGGAAGGATACAAAATGGAAAGGAGTATTTAAGGACATAACAATTAGACCCCCACCTTTCCCCAGGAATCTAATTGTTGAGCACCTCTGCTGTAACTTGTTACAACCAAAATTAACATCACTGAGAACACTTAAAGGTACAAATATAATTTTGTAACATAAAACTTTCAACACTCCTCCACAAAATTATATTTGTTCACATTTGTAAATTCAGTTTCTCACAAAACTCATTGTGCTTTTCAAAATTAAGAGGTTTGTTCAAAATATCTGCAACATTTTCAGTTGAAGGAACATAATCAAGAACAATTCTTTTGTCTTTAACAAACTGTTGTACATTCGAATACCTCACATTAATGTACCTGGATTTTGAATTTAAATTTTGACTTTTACCCAAAGCAATGCAGGTTTGAGAATCAACAAAAACTTTCATTGGCAATTCTAAATTAATGTTTAGACTTCTAATTAAAGATTCTAACCATTCTGCTGATGTCAAAGCATCTGACAACACAGAGAATTCGGCTTCACCAGTACTAAGAGCCACAATTTTCTGTCTTCTGCTCTTCCAACACACAGGTGTATTTGCATATTTTATTACAAAACCAGTAACAGATTTATTTTCTTTTAAATTGGCAAAGGAACTGTCACAATGTATTGATAAACATTTTTTATCATCCGGACAAATTTTGAACACTTTTTCTGCTGTTTCTTTTAAATATCTCAGTACTCTTTTCACTCCAGCCCAGTCTGTATGTGAAGGATTCTGAATCCTTCGACTTAGAATACCAACAGAAAAAGAAATATCGGGCCTTGTGTTGTTTGCAATGTACAACAAAGAACCTATAACTGAACGATAAATAAAATTATTATCGAACACTTCTCCATCTACATGTTGCAAAACCTGTAGTGCCATGGGTGTATTAATACTGTTTGCATTCTCCATTCTGGTTCTCCTCAAAAGATCATAAATCTTGTCAGTTTGGTTTAATTCAAAACCATCTTCAGTTCTGTCAATATTTATGCCAAGATATTTATTAACATCTCCAAGATTCTTGATTTTCAACACATTGTTCAGACTCTGAAATACTTTCTCAACTTGTTCTTTCAGAACCAATGCATAACACATCATCAACATAAATTACCACAAACATTTGATCTCCACTTCCTTTTGAGTATAAACAAGGATCAAACCTATTAGCAACAAAATCAAACTTTGTCAATACTTTATCCAAAATGCAAGTTCCAGTTACGGGCACTTTGCTTAAGACCATAAAGACTTTTCTTAAAGATAGGACCCCACAGGAAGGTCGGCTTCAAACCCTGGGATAGCAGACATATAAACTTTCTCATCCAAGTCTGCATGGAGATATGCAGTGTTCACATCAAAGTGTTTAACTTTTAAATTCCTATTGCTGGCAATTGCAAGGGTTATTTTCCCCAGATACTGTGGGACTAAAAATTTCATTAAAATTTTCTCCAAAAGTTTGTTCAAAACCTCTTGCAACTAACCTGGCCTTGTACAAAAAATCACCATCTTTCGTTAGTTTACGTCTGTAAACCCAACGACAACTCAGAACTTTTACATTGTCAGGTGTTTCTGACTTCTCCATGACATGCACACTTCTCAAGGAATCCAATTCACTTTTCATTGCTTTCAGCCAAAGATTTTCTCATTCTCCTCCCTTTTAACATCTCTTTGTAACTTTGAGGTTCAGACCAGTCATTCTCTTGAACCTTCACAAAATCACAGTGGTACCTCTTTGGGGGAATACCCTTAGTCTTTCTTGAACTACGCCTAGGAATGGTCCTGTAGCACAGCAGTTCTCGTTTGTGCCTGGGGGCCAGGGGCCAGGACCGGGGGTCCCATTGGCATTGAGGCCTGCAGCAGCAGAGCTAGATTCTGAAGAGGATTTGGAAGGGTTAGCAGAAGGAGAGTTTCCCATCACTGGGCCTCCTTCGCCCACAGAAAGCTTGGCATGGGAGGAAGGTTGGCTTGACCCTTACGAGACAGATAACCAGGTGAAAATGGAAAGCAGTGATAGCTAAACTTATGAACGGCCGGGGGGGAGAGGTTCACAGGATCCTGTGAGTGAAAACATGGAAGAGAGCGGCTGGGAAGATTCTAGGGAGGAGAGCTCTCATGGAGATAGAGACCCAGGTGCTGGGAGGCAAGGTCGAACCTTTGATAGGAGACGAAGCATTGAGACTAGTAGGAGGGGATGGTACCACAGCCTAGACAGGCCGAGGTCTGTCAGCAGAGATTGGAGACGATTTAAGCCTAGAGCGTCGGGGACCTCGGCCTAAAGATTAAGTATAGGATCCGTGGGAACGAATCCTCAGTACTTCGGCCACGTCTCTTCTGAGTAGACGTGAAGCGAAGCTGGTCCACGGAGCTAAGTTGGCTAGTGGCATATCAAGTCTTGCCTTGCATCGTGTGCCTTGTCTTGTTCCTGAAGCCGCATTGCTGTGCGGTGCTTTGCCAAGTCTTTTGGATCATTTACCAAGCTGCTTTGGACAATTGATTGCTTTCTGCCTTTGGATTTGCTTTTTTGCTAATTTTTAGGGACTATATTCCTTTTGAACTGTTTTTATATTCAAT
>JARBWK010001474.1:0-18983 GCA_030556195.1 Anolis apletophallus | reverse complement strand
GGCAGGCATCCTCAGAGGTTGTGAGGTCTGTTGGAAACAAGGAAAATTGGGTTTATATATCTGTGGAATGATGTCCAGGGCGGGAGAAAGAAGTCTTGCCTGTTGAAGGCAGGTGTGAATGCTTCAATTGGCCGCCTTTATGAGCATTTGATGGCCTGGCTGTTCTTAGGTCTGCCCTGTTACTCCCTGGGGGAAATCTTTGTTGGGAGGTGATTAGCTGTCCCTGATTGTTTCTTGTCTGGCGTTCCCCTGTGTTGGAGTTTTGTTTTTTATTGACTGTTACAATTTTAAAGGGTTTTAAAAATAGTGGTAGTCAAATTTTGTTCATTTCCATGGTTTCCTCCTTTCTGTTGAAATTGTCCACATGTTTCTTGCGGATGTCAATGGCTTCCCTGTGTAGCCTGACATGGTGGTTGTGAGAGAGGTCCAGCATTTCTCTCTTCTCAAATCATAAGCTTTGTCCAGGCTGGTTCATCAGGAGCTCTGCTATGGCTGACTTCTCAGGCTGAATTAGTCTGCAGTGCCTTTCGTGTTCCTGGATGTGTGTTTGGGCAATGCTGCTGCTGCTGGGTGTGGGGGTCCCTATGGAGGCCTCTTGTCCACAGCTGCATGGTATCTGGTCGACTCCTGCAGAGGTGAGGGGGTCCCTCTTGTCCTTTGCTGAACTGAGCATTTGCTGGATTTTCTTGGTGGGTCTGTAGATTGTTTGTATGTTGTGTTTCCTCATCAGCTTCCCTCTGCGCCTGCGCCTCCCTCCACTTCCGCACTGCCAGAGGAAACCCAGGTGAGCTGCCTTGCACTGGATCATATGGCAGTGTAGGCTCATGTCATCCAGCTCATAGCACACACGGTGGATGCTCTGATCCCGAACCATCTGTATTGTATGGCAGTGCAGAAGGGGCCTCCCTCGGCCGGGCACTCATCACCCTTGGAGGACAATTCGGGGAGCACGGTGACCAAGCCCGAGACCGCCTCAGCCCCAGAGTGTGTCCACAGATATAGGTAAAGATAAAGGTATTCCCCTAACATTAAGTCTAGTTGTGTCCGACTCTGTGACTCCGATGGTCATCTCCATTTCTAAGCTGAAGAGCCGGCATTATCCGTAGACGTCTCTAAGGTCATGTGGCTGGCATGACTGCATGGAACGCTGTTACCTTCCCACTAAAGCGGTACTATTGTTCTTACATTTGCATGTTTTCAAACTACTAGGTTGGCAGAAGCTGGGGCTGACAGTGGGAGCTCACCTCGCTCCCTGGATTCGAACCTGCGACCCTTCAGTCAAGAAGCTTAGCAGCACAGCAGTTTAACCCATTGCGCCACTGGGTGCTCCCCAAGATATAATACTGTAGTAATAATAATAACTTTATTTATACCCCGTCACCATCTCCCCAACGGGGACTCGGGGCGGCTAACACGAGCCCGAGCCCAACAATTACAACAAATCAAAATAAAATACATACAGCAATAATAAACATCAAATTATATATATATAGATATAGACAAAGATTGGAGTTACTATTTTACTATTATAATTTTTTTATTATTCTTCTCAGTTGGGACTCCCAAAGCTCATAGAGTCCAGCCCCCTCCTTTATGCCAGGCAGGAATATAGAGTTACTATTTTATAATTATACATTATTATTATACATTATTATTATACTTTTTTTATTGGACTAATTTTAAAGGGACTCCCAAAGGTCATCTAGTCCTGCCCCCCTTTTTATGGCAGGTAGGAAGATGGGAGTTACTATTTTATTATTATACGTCATCTTCATTATTATTATTCTCATACAATTGGTGGGGGGGGGGGAAAGGAAGGAAAGGGAGGGAGGAGTGATGGAGAAAAGGACAGGAAGGAGGGAAAGAAGTAAAGGAAGGAGAAGGGAAGTAGAGAAATGGAGGAAGGGAAAGAAGGAGGGAGGGAAGGAGAGGGTTGGAGTGGATGGGCTTTAGGGCTCCCTTCAATTGGTTAGCCATCTGTTGTGAGAGCTTTGATGGTGTCTTTCTGGCCCATGAGGTTGGGCTCTTTTGCAAGTAATGTGAGTTGGATTGCAACCCCTATGACCCCCACCCTGGCACCTGCCTCCTTCCCTTGTGCTCTGGGAGTGTGTGTGTGGGATGAAGAGACTTAGTGTGTGTGCAGAGAGTGTGGCCTCCCTCCCTCTGTTTTTGCCTTCTCTCGCTGTCTCTCCTCCTCCTCGTCTCCTGCCCTTTTCGTGCTGCTGCCTCCTCGGAGCTCTCCTTTCCCAAGGCCCGGCGCTGTGTGGCTGTGTTTGCCTTTTCGTGGTCAACTGTGAATGCATACATAAGATATTTGCGCCTGCGCAGATATAATTCGGAACCCTCTAGAAGAAACTCAAAAGCCTCGCTGAAGCCCCGCCCATCACTCCCCCCACCGCCTATATAGCCAGTGGGAGGGGCTTCAGCCCTCACTTCTCTCCGTCCGCGCTCGAGTGAAGCAGATAGAGAGAACCCTCTTGCTTTTGGTGATTTCTGAGGAAATCACTACTGGCTTTTTTCATACGGACTGATCTTACGATTTATTGATCTCTGGACTGACCCCGACTAATCTACAACTCTCCTACGCTGACTTCGGACTGTGCATCACTAGTGAGTTATTGTCTCCGGATTCCTGAACAGGCCATCCCTTGGAGATCTGGATATGTCACTGACAACGGGCTTTAAGAAATGTACCACTTGCCCTAACCTCCTGCCAGACAACGACCGTCATGACTCTTGCCTGGCATGCCTAGGTGGGGGGGCATCTGGCTCATATGTGCCCCATCTGTCAGCGTTTTTCCTCGCAAACAAGGAAGAACAGAGCAATTAGGCTTAAAGCCCTTCTTTTTGAAAAATCTGTGTCGCCGGGGGGCCCCCCCTATCAGTTTTCGGAACTGACAGCAGGGGACGAGGTGCCTGCCAAGGAAAAGAAGATGGCGGCCCCTCCAAAGAAAAAGACAAGAAAAGGAAAGACGACACTTAAAGATGGCGCCCAGCCTTCCTTGTCTACTGAGGGCTCCTCGGTTTTGGCGGGAACGGACGCCCTGTCACTTTCTGCCTCACCTCCGGTGGCAACAGTGACAGCAAAGATGGCGCCCACTAATGCCCCCTCTGCGCAGTCGCAGGAGCGCGGCTCGGGCGGGGACGCCTCTTGTGGATGAGAGGCCGTCCCAGGCGATGCCTTCACTTTCCCCCTCAGCACCGCCGCTCAGGAGACACTTCTGTCAGAGGCTGCTTCTTCGAGTCGGGAGGTGGCCCCGCCCCCGCCGGGCCTTTCCCCGTCGCAAGACCCGCCCCCCTCCTCCCCGCAGGGAGGAGCCAGGGAAAGGCGGGCGAGAGCTCCTTCCAGGCATGACAGCCGGGAATCGAGCTCTTCCTGCTCCTCCTCCCCGGAGCCAGAAGGAAGAGGAAGAAAGCACTCCCGCTGGTCCCCCATACCGAGGGGGAATGACCCGTTGCGGATGGCCTCTCCGACGCCGGGGTGGGCAGGCCTCCCGATGCCTGCACCAGGAGCGCATGCGGGCCGTTTATGCACCATCGGGGCTCCCTGTCCCGACACCGGCTGCGTCTTTTTCTTTGGGAACCTCCCAGGGCTTTGCACCATCTGTCCCTCCCCTCCGATCCCAGTGGCTCCTGCCTCCATGATGCCCAATGCTGGCCAGGGTTTTTGGCAGCTGAATTCATTGGGGCAGCTTGTGTACTTTGCCCCCGCTGTGCCTCCTTCAGGCAGTCAATGGGCCTCAGCAGGGGGTATGTACGCCCCTCAGATGGCCACACAACCCGCTGCGGTATCAGGAGCGCTTCCCAGCCTCCCAGCACAGATACCTGACTCAGCTGCGCCCCCTGCTGTCCCTTCCACGCCGGTGATGCAGGACAGAGCCACAAGTTCTATTAATCCCCCTCCATACCCACAGACTGTGCTGGAGCAGGACAATGAACTATATACATCAGATACGGAGGGGGAAGGGGAGCGGTCCCTAAGGGATACGGATAAAGAGCCACAACTTCCCTCTGACTTTGCGAAGTTCATGGCCACCATGGGACGCATGATGTCGTCATTGGAACTCCCTGCGACCGCAGCTACGGAGTCCGTCCAGGACCCTAGCTGGACCCGGAGGAACAGGGGCAGCAGCACCACCGCGGTTCCCCTGTCGCCATTCCTTATTAAACTTATGGATGTCCCGGGGGTCCCACCGTACTCTGTCCAAGCTATTTCCAGGAAAGTGGAAGCCCTGTATAGAGTGGACCTCTCTGCCGCCGACTGGGTATTGAGGCCGCAGAAGCCCAACACTGTGGTGGTGGACGTGGCCAAGTCCAAGCGGTCAAAGGGCTCCGCCATTGCCCCCTTAGACAAGGAGGGAAGGCGGATTGACACGATGGGCAAAAAGGCTCATCTTTCGGCGAGCATATTTATAGACTAGCGCATTATGCGCTCTATATGGCGAGGTATCAATCTTACCTCTGGGACAAGGTGGCCCCATTCTTAGACCAATTACCCCCGACGGAGCAGAGGTTCGCACGGCCTTTCTCAACGGAGGCAGCCCAGCTAGCCAAATTTCAGAAAGATCTGGCAAAGTATATGGCGGACTCGGCGGGCAGATTGTTTGCAAATGCTACGGCAATGCGCCGCTATGCATGGTTGCGATCGTCGACGCTGTCCGACGAGGGAAAGTCGCTAGCGGAGGACTTACCCATGCACCATGACGGGGTGTTCAACCCGGGAACTGATGTGGACTTGAAGGAGAAACATCAGACCCGGCAGGCAGCCCATCGATTCGGCTTTCCGCCGCAATCCGCGCAACAGCCAAAGCAGAGATGGCAGCCCTCTGGTAACTCCTTTCGCAGGGGTTTTGGGGGCTACTCCCGTGGCGGGGGTAGGAGCCAGACATGGGGCAATAACCGTTATAGGGGAGGGACGAGACAGCCCTACAACAACAACAGGCCTTATCAGCAACCCTACCAAGGGGCCTCTAAACCTCAACCTGCCTCTAAGCGGCGTCTTTGACGCATTCAGTGCAGAAGAGCCTGAGAGTAACCCCCCTCCCCCTGTTAGGGAGGGAGGCCCTAGCCTTGCCTTCTTGAACTCGACCGAGGGCCGGCAGTTGGGTTCTCCATTTTTCGGGGACAGGCTGAGCTGTTTTTATGCCGTTTGGGCCTCCATCACCCAGGACTCATGGGTCCTGAGCATTGTCAGAGGCGGTTATTTTGTGGAGTTTGTATGCCCTCCCCCTGTGGGCCAGATCCGCTACACCTCCATCCCTGTGCTGTTACAGGAAGTTGAAAATTTATTAAAGAAGGGAGCGATATCCCCTGTTTCACCCTACTTGCATTCTACTTGTTTCTTTTCCAGATATTTTGCAATATCCAAGAGAGATGGGGGAGTTAGGCCCATGAACGATTACATAGTCCCCAAGAAATTTAGAATGGTCACTTTATCCTCCATACTCCCTCTCCTGGATACGGGTATGTGGTTCGCCACGGTGGACCTTAGAGACGCCTATTTCCACATCGCCATTGCACCTCCTCACCGCAGGTTCCTGGCGTTCATGGTGGGCGATAGGGCGTTCCAATTTAATGTCCTCCCTTTTGGGTTGGCCACCGCCCCCCGCGTATTCACCAAGTGCATGGCGGTGGTGGCCGCGTTTCTCCCGCACCAGCGGATAACGGTTTACCCATATATAGATGACTGGCTCATCATTGGGAGTTCCCATATCCGAGTACAAAATAACATACTCACCACACTGTCTCTCCTCCAGTCTCTAGGTCTGGTGGTGAATGCAGACAAGTCGCACTTGACCCCCACGCGGCGGATCCAGTTCATAGGGGCAGTGCTGGACTCCATGGAAGGGAAAGCTTACCTGCCCCACGACAGATTCTGTACCCTCCGGGCCCTCCTGCTGCAGGCCATCTACAGCACTACATTACAGGCCAGACAGATCCAGGTCCTTTTGGGACACATGGCGTCCACGACGGCTGTAACACCCTACGCCAGGTTACGCCTCAGACCCCTACAGTCGTGGTTCCTGGAGGTCTTCCGTCCCAGGACGGACGACCCATCTACATCTTTGTGCCTTCCGCAATTGGTCAAATCTTCCCTGCTATGGTGGCTGGATCAAACCAAATTCTGCGCAGGGATGCCATTCAGCCCTCATACAGCGTCAGTGATGATCACTACGGATTCATCAATGACGGGCTGGGGAGCACACTCTGGCGACCTGTTGGCCCAGGGCACGTGGGACCAACAGGAACGCTCACTACACATCAATGTGCTGGAGCTCCTGGCGGTCCACAGGGCGCTCTATCCTTCGAGAGACTGGTGGTCAACAGGGTGGTCCACGTGGTCACAGACAACACGACCACCATGTTTTATATAAACAAACGGGGGAACACATTCCAAAACCCTTCTGTCCTTGACAATCACCATCTGGGAATGGTGCATCGCAAGGAACGTTTACCTGCTCGCAACTTATCTTCCAGGCGAGCAGAACGTCCTGGCAGATGCGCTGAGCCGGACTCCTCTGGCCCACCACGAGTGGTCGCTACACCAGGAGGAAGTCGATCGGCTGTTCCGGGCGTGGGGCACCCCACGAATCGACCTCTTTGCCACGGGACAGAACAAGAAATGTACCACATTCTGCGCCAGAACGAATGCGAACCTAGCACAGGGGTGTCTGGGAGACGCGTTCCTGATACCGTGGGACCAGGACCTGTTGTACGCCTTCCCACCATTTCCTCTACTCCTGCGGATGGTAGCCAAGCTCCGCAGGGAAAGAGCACACTGCATACTCATTGCACCATGGTGGCCCCGCCAGCAATGGTTCTCCTGCTTCTGGAGATGGCCAAGGGAGAATTTGTTCCTCTGACTCGCAGAACCGACCTCCTACTGGCGCAACAGGGCCAGGTGTTATACCCGGAGGTCGAGAAGCTGCGGCTCACAGCTTGGAGGGTGCACCCCTCCAGAGTGACAGCGTTGGATCAGCTGTCAGCGCCTGTTCTGGCGATCGTGGAGGCAGCCCATAAGACTTCTACTAAGAAGGCCTATGGATATAAGTGGTCCAGGTTTATACGGTTTCTCGCCCCCAAGGGGCTGGACCCTTTGAAAGTTTCGAATTCCACTGTATTAGATTTCTTGTTTGACCTCTCTGAAAAGGGATTATCACACGCCTCCTTAAAATGTTACCTAGCGGCCATTTCCTGGTACCGCAAGAGGTCGGGCCTCCCTTCCTGTTTTGAGGACCCAGTTGTACATACCTTTCTTAAAGGATTTAAAAGTGTTCGCCCACCAGTTGCTCCTATTACTCCGGTATGGAGTCTGGAGCTAGTTTTGTTAGCACTGACCAAACCGCCGTTTGAGCCACTAGTATCAACTGACTTTTCCTTCCTGTCCTGGAAAACTGCGTTCCTTGTGGCTATCACCTCCGCCAGACGCGCAAGTGAGCTGTGCGCGCTGAGGGCCGATCAACCTTACACTAATTTTCATAGGGACAGGGTGACCTTACGGACAGATATTACTTTTTTACCCAAGGTGGTCTCTAGATTCCACATGTCTGAAGAACTGGTTTTACCTGCTTTGTTTCAAAACCCTACTACACCAATGGAAACAAACTTGCACCTCCTGGATGTTAGGAGGGCATTGGCTTTTTACATTGATAGAACTGCTCCAGTGAGAAAGTCACCAAGACTCTTTGTTAAATATAGGAAGGACGCCAGTGGCCTTCCGGTTCCTCCCCCAGAGACTTTCGCTCTGGATTGTTTTGACTATTCGCCAGGCTTATCGCATGGCCGGGAAGGAACCGCCAGGACAGTTAAGGGCCACTCCACGAGAGCGGTCTCAACATCGGCGGCCTTCATGAGGGGCGTTTCCCTTGATGCCGTGTGCCGTGCGGCCACATGGTCTTCCCATCATACTTTTGTCACTCATTACAAATTGGACATACTTTCTAGAGACAAGCGGGATTTGACGTGCAGTCCCTTTTCTCTGCGGTGGCATGACTACCCACCATACCTTGATCAGTCAGCTCGCTATTCTATCTTATGTATGCATTCACAGTTGACCACGAAAAGGCAAACATGGGTTGCTTACCATGTAACCATGGTTCCTTGAGTGGTCAACTGTGAATGCATACAGCCCACCCGTCCTCCCCTCTGGTCATGCCCTCACATTGTTATTGCGGTCTCTCGCGCTGAGAGAAGTGAGGGCTGAAGCCCCTCCCACTGGCTATATAGGCGGTGGGGGGAGTGATGGGCGGGGCTTCAGCGAGGCTTTTGAGTTTCTTCTAGAGGGTTCCGAATTATATCTGCGCAGGCGCAAATATCTTATGTATGCATTCACAGGTGACCACTCAAGGAACCATGGTTACATGGCAAGCAACCCATGTTTCTCTCTCCTCCCTCCCTCTCCTCTCTCTCTCTCTCTCTCTCTCTCTCACACCAGGGAGGGAAAAGCGCTGCCTGGCTTTGTAATGAAGCAAAGCGCCGCCAGAGCCCCTCCTGTCGCTGCCGGAGAGAGAGAGGGAGAAAAGAAGGTGGCTATGGCTGCATCCACAGCTGGGGCTCCTCTCCAGTAGCACGTGCTTATGCTGTGGAAGGTATGGAAAGTTTGTGATGAATGTTTGTGGCGTGCGTGTTTGGGGCGATTGTTTTGCGTGTAGACTGCTTGAAGGAGGAGAGGGGTGATGGTTGTGGGGGAAAGGATGTGTGGGGAGGAATGTGAATGTTTGTTTTGGTGTGCGGTGGCGTGCGTGTATGGGGCGATTGTTTGCGTGTAGACTGCTTGAAGGAGCCCCCATCCTAGCGGCAGCTGTGGCGGCGGAAAGGAGGAGTGGCTGAGGAGGAGGGGGGTCCTTGCTCCTCCTCAGCCGCTCCTTCCATCTTTGTCCCCGCCGTTCGCGATCCGAGCGGCGGCGGCGGCGTGGGGAAAGAGGAGGAGCCGCTGAGGAGAGGGGCTGAGGAGGAGCAAGGGAAGCTGCTCCTTCTCCCGGCCCGGCCCCCTCCCTCGGCCTTCAACGTTCTAAAAGTTCTCGCTGGCAGCGGAGAGGCTGGGGTGGGAGTTCCGTTGGCAATTTTTTGGGGATCATTTTTTGGGGTGTTGGGAGGTATGTAGGTCCGGTGTTTTTGGCGTTGTCTGTACCTAGTGTAATGGTCCAGTCGGTTGTCAAGTTTGGTGGTTGTGGGAGCCATAGTTTCTTTGTCTATATACGACATTAAACGGACTGAGCAATTTTATATATATAAGAACATAAGAACATAAGAAGAGCCATGCTGAATCGGCCCTCAGCCCATCTAGTCCAGCATTCTGTATCGCACAGTGGCCCACCAGTTGTACACGGGGATCTCGAGCAGAAGGGAGGGCAAAACCCTCACCTGCTCCCGACCCCCCACAACCAGTACCCAGGGAAATCCTTCCTACCTCAACCAACTCCGAGGTGGCACTTGGATGTCCATTTCAGTAACTACTGATTCCCTTGGTATCCATCCACTACTGATTCCCTTGGTATCCATGAATCTGTCTAATCCTGCCTTGAAGCTGTCCAGGCTGACAGCTGTCACAACCTCCTCTGGAAGTGAGTTCCATAACCCAATGACCCTCTGGGTGAAGAAATATTTCTCTTTATTAGTCCTAATTTTCGTACCTTGGAGCTTCAGGGAGTGCCCTCTAGTCCTAGTGTTTTGTGACAAGGAAAATAGTTTTTCTTTATTCACCTTTTCTATCCCATGCATGATTTTATACACTTCGATCAAGTCACCTCTTAAACGCCGTCTTTCAAGGCTGAAAAGACCAAGGCGTTGCAACCTGGTTTCATAAGGGAGCCGCTCCATCCCTTGGATCATTCTTGTTGCCCTTTTCTGTACCTTTTCCAGTTCCGTTATATCCTTCTTAAGGTGCGGAGACGAGAATTGTACACAGTACTCCAAATGTGGCCTTACCATCGATTTGTAGAGAGGCAATACAACATTTGCCGACCTATTTTCAATCCCCTTCCTGATCATGCCAAGCATAGAATTTGCTTTTTCACTGCTGCAGCGCACTGGGTTGACGATAAGTGTATTTGGGGTTCTTTGCCCCAATGTGCATGACTTTACACTTGTTTAGGTTAAAATGCATTTGCCACTTTGTTGCCCATTCACTCAATTTCAAGAGATCTTTCTGGAGCTCTTTACAATCAGTTTCATTTTTAACTACCCTGAACAATTTAGTGTCGTCTGCAAACTTTGCTACCTCAGAATTCACTTCTACATCCAGATCATTAATGAATAAATTAAAAAGTAACGGACCCAAAACTGAACCTTGGGGTACGCCACTTCTCACCTCTTTCCACCCAGAGAAATGTCCATTTATTACCTCCCTTTGTTTCCTACAGTTTAGCCAGGTTCCAATCCAGGACAAGACCTGTCCTCTGATTCCATGGCTGAAGAGCTTATTTAGGAGCCTTTGGTGAGGGACTTTGTCAAAAGCCTTTTGAAAGTCAAGGTAAACAATATAGATATATATAGATATAGATATATATATACACACATACAGAATCAAATACAGGAAATGAGACAAAATAATAAAAATGTGCACAACGGGCTGGGCCAAGTTACAAGGGGTAGAATTAAAATATAAAATATAAAAGTATTTTATATGTGCCTAGAGAGAGAGAGAGAGAGAGAGAGGCCTTTCATGCTCTTCAAGGAAAGCAGTGGGAGCCATGTGGCTGAAACCGAGGCTCATGGGACTGGCTTTTCCCAGTTTGGAATTCTGAAGACTCGGCCTGGATCCGCACTTTCCTCTCTCCCCAGGATCCGACCCCAGATCCTCTGCGCTGAACTGGATTATATTAGTCTACGCAGCCAAATAATCCGGGATCAGATCCTGAGAGGCAGGGCATGTGGACATTTTATTTATCTATTTATTTCCTCAGATACTCATGAAGGGAAGTCTGAAAGACGACTTGATGGATGTGACTCTTCATAGTGATGTTAACCAGTCCTCCCAAGTGCCAGGCTCTAAAATAGCCCCTTAAAGTGCGTTTGAGGAAGTCCAGGCAGGAATGGATGCCATGTGGGGGGCCTCTCCTCTCCGCCTCCCTTCAACCAGCTCCGTATTGTTTACTCTGGTCCTTCCTTTCTAGCTCAACCCTCAGCAATGCCTTCTTGCTTCTGGCGCAGAGTCACAGCCAACCTCCCCCTCCCCTGCCTCCTCTGTCCCTTCATCTGACCCTCAGAGACTGTGTTGACTTCTCTTCTATTCAAGGCCACACGGAAATATCTTCCTCCTTTCCTTCCTCTTTTCTCTCTAATTCAGAAAATTACAAATCAGGATTGCACTGAGACTGAGTCTGTTTCATAACAAGAGGAACTTCACTTTTATCTTCTAGCTTGGGGACCCGGCGCTGCACGGGTTATTTGAGAAAGGAATTTTGTGCCAAGGTTGGTCTTTATCAGTTGTTTATGTGGCTTGCAGTGGTCTCGGGAAGTGAGGGAAGGTGCTGGGAGTCCCATCATCCATGGTCCATCCTCCCCCAAACTGCATCAGGATGTAGAGTGAGTCATGGGGGTTCTGTGTGCCAAATTTGGTCTTGCTTAGTTTTTGGATGAGGGTTGCAACAGTCTTGGGAAGTGAGTGGAGGTACTTCAAGTCCCATCATCCGAGGTCCATCCTCAATACTGCACCAGGATGTAGAATGAGTCATGGGCGCTTTGTGTGTCAAGTTTGGTCTTGATGATAGTGCGCATGCGTCGGTAAACTTTTCAGACGCTCCACGGGTGGCTCCCATATGAGAGGGAAGAAAAAAGACTGGTGTACTGGCTAAACCAACCCCCCACCCTCAGAAACTGGGCCAGTGGATGAAGAAAGTACAGGAGGTAGGAAGGAGTTAAAAGTGGGGCCCAGGAGAGAAGGGGGAAGTGGATGCGGCTGGGTTAAACTTTATAGCCTTGTGTGAGGAAAGAGGAATCCAAAATGGCCACGGGAAACTGCTCGGGATCGGCCGAGGGGCTGGATGCTAAAATGGACAGAATACTCAATCTCTTGGAGGAGAAATTTGGAGCGGTGCAGCAAAAACTTGGAGAGGTGGAAAAAGTGATGGGGGATGTAGTCAAGGATGTCTCCGATTTGAAGGTGACTACTAAAGAGTTGGGAGTAAAAGTGGAGAAAAATGAGAAGGAGCCCCAAGATCAAATTAAAGGATTGGAGGAGACGATAAGGAGACCGAATCAGAGACTTACTAATCTGGAAGATCGGCAGAGGAGGCGAAACATCCGCTTAAGAAACTTTAAACAGGACTTTGCAAAAGGAGAGAAGCTGGTGGAGGCAATACAACAGTGGCTGTAATCCAAGTGGAGGATATTGAAAGAGCACACTGGGCCCTCGGCCGAAGAAACCAACGACAGAGGCAGAGGGATATTGTGATTGCCTTTGCAAGTGAAAGCCTGGCGGAAAGGATTTATCGTCACTTGAGAAGCATCTCTGATCTTAATCAGGAGGGCAATCAAGTTATCTGTCTCCGTGATCTCTCTCAGCAAACTCTGCGGGAGAGGGCAGGACTTCGCCCTATCACAGCATGCCTCTACCAACATGGGGTTAAATTTACATGGGGTTTCCCAACAGCCATCCTTGTCTTCAAAGGGACTGAGACGTTGCGAGCAAGAACGTATGAGGAGGGGGTGGACTTGCTAAGCCGTCTGGGAATTTCTATGACGCAGCAGCAAAGAGGGAGAGAAGGAGGGGCAGAAGGAGGAGGTGCAGCTGGTGGCATAGAGCAGCAAACGAGGCCCTCTAGTGGACTGAGTGGACAGAGCGGAGAGGGATCCAGTGGACGAGCAACGCCGGATGATGAACACATAGCAGCTCTTATAGAAAGGGATGAGCGCATGAGACAGCTCACTGAAGAACTGGAGGCAATGAGAAAGGAGCATAAGAGGTTGCTGCTGCGACAGGCCAAACGGAGATAAAGGAAAGGAGAGGAAGAAAGAAGAAAAGAAGTTGGAAGAAGAGACTGAACATTGGGATTGGGGATTGAATATGGCTATTATGGGCTAGTTGTAGATTAAGTAGTGATTCAGCCGTAAGAGGAGTAAGAGGGGAAAGGGAGGGGGGTTTAGGGGGAAACCTAAATAAGAGCAAGGGGAGCCAGGAGGTGGGAACGCACTCACAGATGAGGGCCTCTACTCAAGGGCAAGCGTGGAGCTGGTCACCCCACTTGATTCAGGTGGGGACACGAGAGAGGCACGGGTGGTTGAGGGTGGAAGGGGCTGTGAGAAAGGAGGGAAGCAAGCATGCTAGGACAGTTCAAGGGAATGGAAAGATAAAGGGAAATGAGTGATTTAACAATATTAGCTTTAAATGCGAACGGCTTGAACTCGAATTTTAAGAGGTATCGGGTATGCAAATTGGCAAGGGATAATAAGGTTGACATATTGGTTTTGTCAGAAACTCACAAAGGAAGGGACCGGGAACAATTAATAAATGATAAGAAGTGGAAATGGGTGTATGAATCCAGGGGGACGCGTAGGGCGAGGGGAACTGCAATCCTGATTCATGAAAGGGTTCCGCTGGAGAGTGTGGAGTGGCAGAAGGACAGACAAGGTAGATGGGTCTTTATTAAAGGTACAATAAATCGACAGAAGGTGACAGTGGCAGCTATTTATGCGCCAAATGTGGGGCAGAAACAATTCATTATGAACATGAAAAGGAAATTGGATAATTTTAAGGAGGGGACGACATTCATGGCGGGAGATTTCAATATACAAATGTCATCAGTAGGAGGAAACAATAGAAGGTCTCTGCATTTAAATAAGCTTGATATGGTAGATCTGCATAGTGGGGTTGGGAATAGAAGTACCTATTATTCAGCAAGACATAATGTATTCAGTTGTATTGACTATGTATTAATGGATAGGACAGGAAAGGCCCAGGTGAAGAAAGCAGAAGTGAAGGCTATGTGGTTGTCCGATCATGCCCCCTTAGTAGTGACAATAAGAATGATGCAATGGAGGAACCCAAGGGTCTGGAAATATAATATGGCGGTTGGGACCATGGAACAGGATAAAAGCAGGATACAAAATGAAATAAAAGAGTATTTTAGATTGAACAACTCAAGGGAAATGTCTAAAGCAGTGGTTTGGGACTGCTGTAAAGCAGAATCGAAAAGGAACCTAACAAGGAACACAAGTCCTATATTTCAAATTATATATTTAACATTGATAGTCAGAGCAAAGTAATAATCATATATATACACAATCAAGTGTTTGTAATTCAATAAATCACAATCGTTGCATAACTCAAAAGTCCATAATATCATAAAAGTATAATCACACGACTGAAGAATCGTCAAAGGTGGAGCCAAATCATATGCGGTAGAAGCCGGTTGACGGAAGTCGCCGGTTTCCCAGCTCCGCTTTGCGCTAATAAGCGCTTTTCAAAACCCAAAGATCAAGGTAGGCGTTTTTAAGGCATCCACATGTCTAAAGTAAATGTACGGTGTTGTTCAGGTAATAACAGGTGGTCAAATCCAACATAAGCATTTCATATAATGCAAAGTAATAATAATAAGCAATGATACATACCATCCATAATACATGCATACAGGCACGGGCCACACTCGTCTAGTGAGGCACCATGCTTACATTACTCACAGTATTTAACAGTAATACATAATTGAATACACCAGTAAAGGGGAGTGATCCATAGTATTAAGGAGCAATTCATTTAGTTGATTAACGAGGAGATTGACAGCCCTTCGTTTAATCCGCGGGGGTGCTCTGTGGAGAGGAAAGAAATCCAGCGGGTTTCGGCCCGAATTAAAGCGGTATGTAGATCAGAATGTGCACCAATAGTAACTTTCTCAATACAGGAGAACTTTAAATCTTCTGGGCGATGCTTGTTTTCAAAACAATGGTTATACAGAACAGAATCCCGTTTTCCTTGTCTAACACAAGATTTATGTTCAGAAATTCGCAGGCGGAAAATTCTCTTTGTCTGGCCCACATAAATAAAGGGGGGGACAACAACATTGGAGGACATAGATTAATTCAGAGGTATTGCAGGTTGCGAAACATCTTATGGTGGCCTGGGTATTGGCGTGTACGTTCCTGATGATGCGATCCCGATTGATATTATTACATGAACTACAGTGGCCACAACTCTGTGAGCCTGGAGTCAAGGAGCTAATTAAAGGAGGAGGGCCAAATGTTGAATGAATAAGCAAATCCTTAATGTTATGAGTACGTTTATGAGCAATCAAGGGAGTTCTATCAAGACCTGGGATATCTGATACTAAATCCCAATGTTGGAAAACAATCTTGCGTAATTTGTTACAATGGGGGGTTAATGTGAGGGGCCAAACAACCCTATCCAATGGGGGTTTGGGACGAGGGTGAAGTAAAGACGTCCTCAAGATATTCTCAGCTTTCCCTTGGGCCTTAATTAAGGTGCGTTTGGGGTAACCTCGCTGGGATAAATCAGTCATTAAGGAGGCTGCAGCTCTATTGTAGTCAATTGGAAGGAGCAATTCCTTTTCAAACGTAATAGTTGAGAAAAAGGGAGGTTGTCCTTTAACGCAAAGGTGTGGAAACTAGAGTAGTGGAGAAACGAATTTCTGGCCGAAGGTTTCTTATATGTTTTGACTTTCAATGTGTGATCTTTCCTGAATACTGATACATCTAAAAATCAACCAAGTGAAATCGGCACAAACAGTGAAATGTATGTTCTCGTGCCAGGAATTGATCCACGTGGTAAATTCAGTTATGTCAGTGTCCTTACTCACGACGGCAAAGACGTCATCAATGAAGCGATGATACATCTTAATGCGCATTGCCATGGGATTTGTAGTGCCTATATGTTGTGATTCCAAGTAATTCATGAAGATGTTGGCCACGCTGGGCCCTAGAGGTGACCCCATAGATACTCAGATTTTTGAGGTAGTAATTGCCATCAAAGGCAAAATAATTGAGATCAAATACACAATCAAGTAAATCAATAAGAAATTCCGTGGGGGGCATAGGATTAGATCGTGCATCCCAAAGGTCATTGATGATTGTTCTAACCTCATCCAAGGGGACAAAATTATACAAAGCAGTGACGTCTGCTGAAATTAACCTGTCCCCTCCTCTAAAGGAAAATTTTCAACTTTATTTATAAAATCTGTTGTGTCACGCAAAAAAGCAGGCCCAGAAGAGGCATATTGCTTTAAATGTGAATCCAAATAACAAGCCATAGGAAAAATCATGGAGTCTGAGCCCGAAATTATGGGTCGCCCGGGAGGAGAAGTTAAACTTTTGTGAGTTTTGGGTAAGATGTAAAATTGTGCTGTGCGGCAATTGTTATGAATCAAAAATTTGGTAAGTTTGTCATCGATAAAGTTGAGTGAAGCCGCATTATAGATTGTAGTGGAAATAATCTTTAAGAATCTACTGTAAGGATCCCCTGGTAATTTGAGATAAAATCTAGAGTCAGACAGTTGTCTATGAACTTCATTTAAATAGTCAGTCTTACGTAAACAAACCAAACTTCCACCTTTGTCCGAAGGTTTAAAAATAATGTCAGGATGGTTGCCCAGAGCCTTTAGAGTATTAATGTCCCTTGGTGAGAAGTTGGCCCGTTTAAGATCATTGCTGTGGTCAATTTTTAAGGCTTCCCTTGTAACTACCTCTTCAAACGTTTTAATTTTGTGAGAAATATTGTAAGGAACAAATTTACTCCTGATGTAAAAAGTATTGTGGGAGGAGGGAGATGGGGAGGGGGAATTAGCAAAGTGCTCCTTCAGCCTGATGTTCCTATACAAAGTTGCTAAATCCTTCCTAATATTTAAAGAGGAACATTTCGGGGTGTACACAAAAGAAATTCCTTTATTCAACAGGTTCATTTCATATTGTGAAAACTGATAATCAGACAAATTAATCAGGTTGCTCCCCTTCGTCCCCGTCCCCTCCGAAAATTTCCATTACCCCGGTTGTTTTGGACATTGTGACTCCTAAGATTGTAGCCGCCGGAGGATCCAGAGCCCATAGATCCATCAGACATGTTACCAAGATCTTCAAACGATCTATTATAGTTTCTACGATTTGTGAAGTAAAGACGGTGGGCCTTAATTAAGGTGCGTTTGGGGTAACCTCGCTGTGATAAGTCAGTCATTAAGGAGGCTGCAGCTCTATTGTAGTCAATTGGAAAGGAGCAATTCCTTTTCAAACGTAATAGTTGAGAAAAAGGGAGGTTGTCCTTTAACGCAAAAGTGTGGAAACTAGAGTAGTGGAGAAACGAATTTCTGGCCGAGGGTTTCTTATATGTCTTGACCTTCAATGTGGTCAAACGCACCTTAATTAAGGCCCAAGGGAAAGCTGAGAATATCTTGAGGACGTCTTTACTTCACCCTCGTCCCAAACCCCCATTGGATAGGGTTGTTTGGCCCCTGACATTAACCCCCCACTGTAACAAATTACGCAAGATTGTCTTCCAACATTGGGATTTAATATCAGATATCCCAGGTCTTGCTAGAACTCCCTTGATTGCTCATAAACGTACTCGTAACATTAAGGATTTGCTTATTCATTCAACATTTGGCCCTCCTCCTTTAATTAGCTCCTTGACTCCAGGCTCACAGAGTTGTGGCCACTGTAGTTCATGTAATAATATCAATCGGGATCGCATCATCAGGAACGTACACGCCAATACCCAGGCCACCATAAGATGTTTCGCAACCTGCAATACCTCTGAATTAATCTATGTCCTCCAATGTTGTTGTCCCCGCCCCTTTATTTATGTGGGCCAGACAAAGAGAATTTTCCGCCTGCGAATTTCTGAACATAAATCTTGTGTTAGACAAGGAAAACGGGATTCTGTTCTGTATAACCATTGTTTTGAAAACAAGCATCGCTCAGAAGATTTAAAGTTCTCCTGTATTGAGAAAGTTACTATTGGTGCACATTCTGATCTACATACCGCTTTACCTTCGGGGCCGAAACCCGCTGGATTTCTTTCCTCTCCACAGAGCACCCCTCGGGATTAAACGAAGGGCTGTCAATCTCCTCGTTAATCAACTAAATGAATTGCTCCTTAATACTATGGATCACTCCTCTTTACTGGTGTATTCAATTATGTATTACTGTTAAATACTGTGAGTAATGTAAGCATGGTGCCTCACTAGACGAGTGTGGCCCGTGCCTGTATGCATGTATTATGGATGGTATGTATCATTGCTTATTATTATTACTTTGCATTATATGAAATGCTTATGTTGGATTTGACCACCTGTTATTACCTGAACCTTTTCGTACATTTACTTTAGACATGTGGATGCCTTAAAACGCCTACCTTGATCTTTGGGTTTTGAAAAGCGCTTATTAGCGAAACGGAGCGGGAACCCGCGACTTCCGTCAACCCGGCTTCTACCGCATATGATTTGGCTCCACCTTTGATGATTCTTCAGTCGTGTGATTATACTTTTATGATATTATGGACTTTTGAGTTATGCAACGATTGTGATTTATTGAATTACAAACACTTGATTGTGTATATATATGATTATTACTTTGCTCTGACTATCAATGTTAAATATATAATTTGAAATATAGGACTTGTGTTCCTTGTTAGGTCCCTTTTCGATTCTGTTCTGCGGTAATAGCAGTATCTATTTGTACAATACTGCTGTAAAGCAGTCATAAGAGGTCAGCTCATAAGCCTTGAGGTAGAGATGAATAGGAGATGGAGAAGAGGAAGGGAAAATAAGATTAGGGTTATTGAAATGATACAGGATCAATTGAAGCAAACCAAGGGAAGAGAGTGGTACAGGCTGCTAAAACAGAAAAAAAAAGAATTGGAACAATATGATGAAATGCATTGGAATAAGATGAGAATGGCAATGAGGCAAAAAATCAGTTCTTGGCGGACAAAATCAGTCAAACAATTGGCAAGATATTTGGAAAAGAAAAAGAAGTCGTGCATACGAGCAGTAAAGGACACCAATGGAGTGATAAAGGAGGGCAAGGAGGATATAGAAAAGATT